>NRSZ01000166.1:0-39521 GCA_002901185.1 Tolypocladium capitatum
CCTCTCCCCAACGGGGGTCGGGGGTCGCGAGACGCGAGGCCTTACTCTATATAACTACTAGCCTAGCATATCCTTCGCCCCTACGGGACTACTAGTGATGCTAAGCGCAATCATCATCGTCACCATCATCGTCATCATCATCATCCATTACCCTAACACTGCCGCCGAACATACCCCGCGTTGTTGCAGCCCGAACAACGGGTACGCAACAACGGTAACTGACTGCTCGTACGAAGTACAGACTACTCCGTAATTCATCCTTGTTCCGTTCTGGAATTCACACCTTCGACTACAGACTGCTTCGGCGTCATGCAAGTTGCTCCATTTCCTTGACTGTTGGCAAAGATGGCAAATCAACAATCACCGCCATGGGGACTTCGTTGGCGGTCCAAAAGATGCTTCATCATCTCGGCCGTGGCAGTTGGTCTCTTCACGGACCTGTTCTTGTACGGTCTTGTGGTGCCAGTGCTTCCGTTCATGCTCGTGGACCGCCTATCCATCCCGGAGACCCAGGTCCAGTCATACGTATCCGGGCTGCTCGCGGTGTACGCGGGGGCGTCGGTCATGTTCTCCGTCCCGGCAGGCTGGATTGCGGACAGCACAGAGTCTAGGAAGGCGCCCTTCTTGGCCGGGTTGGCGGCATTGCTCGTCGCGACCACCGTGTTTGCGTTTGGCCAGACCATGGCTGCCTTGGTGATTGCAAGATTCCTTCAAGGCGTGTCTGCCGCGGTGGTCTGGACGTCCGGCCTTGCCATGGTCTTGGATTCAGTTGATCCGCAGAATTTAGGGGAGGTCATTGGGTCGGTATGCATTTTCTAACCCCTGCCTACCAAGCAACACACATGACTGATTGTTATAGATTTTCGCCATCGTTTCCGCTGGCGAACTTGTCGCGCCAGTGCTGGGGGGCATCCTCTACGACGTGGCCGGCATCACCGCTGTATTTGCAGTGGCGATTGGCGTCCTGGCAATCGACTTCATCATGCGGCTTCTCGTTGTCGAAAAGAGCACCGCTTTGCGACACGCTGCCTCCCGCGCTGGCGAATGCTCGAACCACATGGATATGGAGAGGATGGCTCAACCAGATGCTGCAATGGCGACCGAAGAAGATACGATGCTTCCCAAGAATGAAGACGATACGATGCTTCCCAGGAATGAAGACGAAGCTTATAAAGTCCGTGGAGAGCCCGGCCGAATAGTACGAGCAGTCCCCATTCTATACTGCCTCCGAAACCCGAGGCTTTTGATGGCACTGCTGCTGTCGTTTGTCCAGGCGTTGTTGATATCTACCTTCGATGCGACTCTCCCGACCGAGGCAAAATCGTTGTTCGGCTTCACCTCGCTCAAGACTGGACTCCTCTTCATTGCCCTCGACGCCCCGTACCTATCGCTGGCCCATGTCGCTGGATCGGCAGTGGACAGGTACGGAACCAGGATACCGGCAGTAGTTGGCTTCGCCTTCCTGGTCCCTTGTCTGGCCCTTCTGCGGCTTCCTTCCGAGGGTCTCCTTGCCGGAACCAGCAACGTCGTCCTTTACTGCGTCATCCTGGCGTTCAACGGCGTTGGTCTCGCCATCATCGGCTCGCCGAGTTTTGTACAGGTAAGCGACGTTATGCAGCGGTACGACAACGCCAACCCTGGTTTCTTCGGGCGGAATGGACCGTATGCCCAGCTGTATGGATTCAACTCGATGTTCTTCTTTGCCGGGCTCGCCGTCGGCCCTATTCTCAGCGGCATGTTGAGGGATAATATTGGCTACGGGAATATGGCGGCAGTGTTTGCGGCTATTTCGGGCGTTACGGCCATATTGTCCTACTTTGTCGTTGGAGACGAACCCAAGGTTTAAAGAGACGTCGAACGTTCACCATGGTACAGAGAAGGAGAGGCGACAGCGATACCACCATTCCCGAGCCGTGGAACAGATAGGCTTTCGAGAGTCTTCCGGAGTCTTCCGGGGTGTCCGCCCGTCGAAGGCGTCCAATATCAAGCTTCGCGTCGTCGCAACACGTCGGATAACGTCATCGTACACCCTCGTCAACATGAACACTCTCCCCCAACACCGTGGCGCTCACAGCTTGCTATCCTTCCACACCGGCCGCCGCTTCTCCACAAAGCTCGCCACGCCCTCCTTCATATTCTCCCCGCCGTCCATGCTCCTGTACACGCCCTCGTCCACCCTCCGCGTGCTCGCCCACGGATCCTCAGCCTCCCAGCCGCCCAGCAGCCCCTCGCGGCTCACGATGATGGAGTCCGGGGAGTTGCCCACCACGCCCGCCGCCCACCGCAGCGCCTCGTCGACGACGTCGCCGGCGCCGCCCTCGACGACCTTGTTGACGACGCCCCATTCGTGCAGCTGCTTCGCCGAGTGGGTCCGCCCCAGGAGGGCCATCTCCGAGGCGCGCTGGCGGCCGACGATGCGCGTGAGGCGCGGCAGGGCGCCCGCGATGGCGACGACGCCGATCTTGGCCTCGGGCAGGCCAAACGTCGCGTCGGCGCCCGCGATGACGAGGTCCACGTTGAGGATCATCTCCATGGCGCCCCCCAGGCAGAGCCCGTTGACTGCCGCGACGACGGGTTTCTTGCCCCG
Organism: Tolypocladium capitatum; assembly: GCA_002901185.1. Classification (NCBI taxonomy): domain Eukaryota; kingdom Fungi; phylum Ascomycota; class Sordariomycetes; order Hypocreales; family Ophiocordycipitaceae; genus Tolypocladium; species Tolypocladium capitatum. Next base: position 2,588 of record NRSZ01000166.1, read on the forward strand.
TCTATTGCTCAGCCCGCCGAACCCGCCCGCGGCCCAGCTCTCGGCGCCCCTGTCCTCGCTGCTCGCCACGCCCGCCGCGTTCCTCTCGTTCCACTCCAGCAGGTCCGCGCCGGCCGAGAAGGCGCGCCCGCGGCCCGTCAGCACGGCGCAGCGCAGGGACGGCTCGGCGTCGAACCAGGTCCAGAGGCGGTGCAGCTGGGTGTGCATGGCGCGCGTCATGGCGTTGAGCTGCCGGGGGCGGTTGAGCGTCACGAGCAGGACGTGCGGCGCCGGGTAGGAGAGGAGGGCGTCGGGGACGGGGGGAGGGGGCCTGGTGAAGCTCATGTTGGGGAGTTGCTGGAGCTTCAACGGCGTCGGTGCGTGTCTAGTTTCCACGTGCTGCGCCGTACTCCGCGCAGAGCAAACAGTCTCGTAGTCCGCAGCCGGTGTTGGGTGACGTCTATATTTTCGTAGATATAAATACATTGATGAGCGAAGAATCCCAGGGGTGGGTGGATATGCGGAGGAGGCAAGGGTGGGGGCACGGTGGGGGAGCCTCGGCACGGGAGCCTCGGCACGGGAGCCTCGGCACGGGCTGTCGGACCGGCTCCGCGAACCCGCCGGCACCGACCACCGGCACCGACAACATGCGCGACACAGACGCGCACGAGGCATGGAACAGAAACCGCAGAGTCCCAAGACGGCCACTGCGAGTCGGAGGCGGCGAAGCAGTCCATTCCCCCCAGTTCCCGCATGATGCGAGCCCGTACGCCGACCGGCCCCGAAAACTCCTACATGCATCCAGAACACCGGCCCGCCCCTCGCGGAGTATCGCTGACAAAAAGCACTGCATGGTATGGTCTTGTACATCGCCGTAAGATCTGGCCGCGTACGGCTGCACACGGCTCACCGGTTCCCTCGTTTGCACGTCGTAAATGCAACCATCGTCTCCAACTGCCATCGCTCCCCTGCCGGTGCCGTCGTACCGTCGAGTCGAGTCATCACCCGGTGTCGCTCCCCCCAACTCCCATCGTGCCACCGGCTGGCCCGGGCCGCGCCCGCTCAAGCAGGCAGGCCGCGCTTTTCGCTCTCGGTGAAGAAGATGACCATGCGCCAGAGCTTCTTGACCAGGTCCTCGGCCTCGTCGTCCAACGCCTGCGCACGCATTAGCAACGACACACCACTCATGTCGTCGTGGCCAGCAAGAACACGACCGCGTGGCAGGGAATCCTGAAACTTACCCCCTCGAGCTCCTCCACCAAGCCGCCCGCGCTGCCGTGCTTGCGAAGGTGCTCCTCCACCGTCTCCACCAGCATCTCCTCCTGCACGCCCAGGTACTCGACGATCTTCTTCTCCACAAACGGGCGCAGCCGCTCCCGCACGATGCCCTCGTCCATGTAATCCCACTTCACCTCCCAGCCCCACAGGCCGTCCTTGTCCGAGGGGATCTCCTGCGCCAGCGCGCGCACCGCCTGCGTAATCTCCTCCTCCGTCATGCCCGCCGAGGCAGACGCGGCGTCCATCTGGATCGGCACGAGGGGTCGGCGGACCGATGGTTCGTTATCCTCATCGTCGAGGAGGCCCTCGACCTCGGCAATGGTGCGCCGCTGCGGCACGGCCCGCGAGGCTTGGGCGCCTCGCGCGGCCGCTCCTAGGGACAGCTTGAAGGGCTGGGGCGCGGGAACGGCCGCGGCGGCCGGCTGGTGTCGGTCCGCCTCGCGATCCTGCTGGTCGAGGAACGAGTCGGCTTGGCCTCGGGCGCGTTCGAGCTGGGCCTGCTCGCGTCGCTTCTCTTCCTCTTCCTCTCGGCGATCCGCGTCGTCCAGTGCCTCCTCTCGCGCCCGGTCAATGGCTCGCTGTCTGGCCCACGCGGCGTGATCGCGATAGTAAGGATGCGTCTTGCGCCTCGCCTCGAGCTCGTCGTCCCAAGCCATCTCCTCGGCAAACTGCTCGTCCCTTCGTCGCTGCAGCTGCTCGGCCTCGCGCTGCTCGCGCTCCCTCTCGCGGTCCAGGGCAAGCTGTCGCGTGCGCTCTCGGTTCGTCCACTTGCGTTCGAGTTCGAGGAACTTCTTATGCTCCTCGTCCTCGGCCTTCTTCAGGATTCTGCGGTAGAGCTCATCGTCGCTCGCGTCCGTGTCGTAGCCGGGGTCGTTGACCCCCAGGTCTCGGTCCTGAACTCCGCCGTTGACGAGGGAGACGCCCTGGTCGGCTCCATTCTGCCCTCTGGGCCCGGTGGGCGCCGTAGTGGCTCGGGGTCCCAGTGGGATGTTGTTTGCGCCCGCAGTGGACGACGATCCGTTCTGTCGGCGGTGCCGCTCCTCGATCTCCTCTTCTCTCTTGAGGCGCTCCATGTCCCGCTGGTTGCTTCGCTCGCGGAACGCGGCAATCTCCTTGGCCACAACCTCGCGCATCTCGGCGGGGATGTCGGCCAGTTCGTCCTCTTGGGCAATCGAAATGTTGACCACCTCCACGTTTGCCTGCGCCTCGTCGTTGTTCGTCATGGCCGCGTCGCCATCCGCATCGTGGCGGCTGCCAATCGGAGGATAGAAGAGCTCGCGCTGGACCTGCTTCAGCGCCAGCCGGGCCGCCTCCAGTCTGCGCTGGAACTCGGGGTCGTCGCCTTGGCTCTCGTCCAGTGACCGTTGGTACTCGTCCGTCGTCTCGTCGAACGAAACATGCAGCTTAGTCTTCTCAATGCCCACAAGAGAGTCGTCTTTGCGAGGTTCGGCGGTTCCCGGCTGTCGCTCGACCGGCACGTCCACGCCCTCCTCTCGGAGGAGCCTCATGGCCACCGAAATCGACTCGTGGTCGTCAAACAGCACAAAGCCAAGTTTTTGATCGTGACCAGGCCAGAGACTGACCGACGGCTCCCACTTGCGAAACCGTCCCACGGCACCGCAGATCTTCTGCGCGCCCTCATCGCCACCGAGGCCCTCGGGGAGCAGGCAGATGGCCATGGTTCGGAGTCTTTCGTCGACCGTAGGAGGCACGAGCACCTGCTGCGCCTCTCGAGCACCGCGGTCTCTGCCATGTTCACCACCTCGCTCCATGCCCAGGCCAGCGCGGCCACCCCCAGCCGGCGACGACGAGTCGCCGCCTCGTCCGCCGGAGCCAGATGCCCCGGTGCCGAGTCGAATCACGGGCGCGTTGAAGTTGATGTTGGGCATGTTGACGGGGGGTTGGAAGTTCGGGGGAAGGCCGGGACGGTTGCCCTGCTGGGCGCCGGGGGGCAGCGGCACGCCGGGAGCCGCCATTCCGGGAGCAGAAGCCATTCCAGGAGAAGGGCCTGGGGAATAAGAGTCAGCACCTCTACGCGTATCAACGTCGCCGTCGTAGGCGGAATCGCAGTCAGGCTCAGTACCTAGGCCGGGAGGGGCTCCCATGCCGGGAGGAGGGTTTCCGTAGCCGCCATAGCCAGGCGGCGCGGCGCCGTAGGGATTTCCTGCGCACGGAGAAGACAAAGCGGTTAGCCCATCTGCTGGAGCGCGTCGCCGCGACCGGGGATGCATCGTCAAACCCACCTCCGTACTGGTTGTACGACATGCCGTCGTCGTCGAGCCGTCCAGCTCAGGCCGCTGCCCGCGAGTCGCAACTCGCAGCGAGGCACTCGGCACACTGCCTTGCTCAAAAACCACGGCCAACAGCCCGCTCGCGTCGAGAGCAACGGCGCGGTAGGCTTCGCGGGAGAGTGGGCGAGCGCTCGAATGAGTGGACGGACGGTGTATGCGAAGAGGGTGTGCGGATTTTCGCAGGCGCTGCCGGTGCTTGTTTTCTCGTGAGCTGCCAGCTGCTCCAAGCCTCAACTTTGGGGAGGGTGTGAGTGATGTAGCAGGTGACTTTGGCGCGTGGGTGCCGCGCTGCGCTGGGGCAAGTACCTGTACGCGAGCCGTGGTGGGGCTCCCGCATCAATGTTGCCCCGTCGGGCCGGGCGACTTTCCATCTCCCGACTTTTTTTGCCCAGCAACGACTTCGTAGCTTTCGATATAATCCCACGGCCAACAGGTTCGAGCTTCCACCTGCCACCTGCGGAGTCGGCCCATTGACGGTCCACTGTGCCAATTGGCTGGTTGCTGACGCATTGGCCCGGCCAGGATGTAAGTGACAAGATGCATTGAAGCAGAGGCAGGCACTTCGTACTGACTCCAGCCAGGGCTGCAACCTTGAGATTCGGCAGCTCGATGCTGTCGAGGGTCGTGGCCTCATCGATACGGGCGCCATCTGTGCCCGCTCGTGCTCTCTCGACGTCTCTTCCCGTGCGATTTGGCGCGTCGAGCCCGAGTCACGATGCCTCGTCCTCTCGACCCCCTCGAGCCCGCTCGAATCCCCTCGTCGGCAACCTCCCTCCCGCGCAGTCCCAGCAGCCGGCCGAGGAAGATGGAGATGGCCCCGTCTCGACGGCGCCATCCAGGTCATCTCGTCCACCCATGTCCGGCGCCATGCCTCCTCCGCCTCCACCTCCTCCTGCTGCCACTAGCACTCCCTCCGCGTCCGAGACTCTAGAGGCCAAGCCAGACCACCCCTACACGGCCGCCGACGCCTCGACCCCCCTGAACCTCGACATCGCCTCCATCATCGCCAACAAGTCCGCCGCCTACGGCCGCGCCCTCGGCGTCGGCGACCCCCTCACCCGCCCCAAGGTCCGCGCCAAGGCCGTCGCCGGCCGTACCGTCTTCGTCAAGGACCGCCTCACGCCCACCTCGGCGCCCACCCCGATGGTCGCCCTGCGCGTCCTCGACCGCTTGTGCCGCGACCAGAAGATACGCAACAAGTACCACTCGCAAAAGTTCCACGAGCGCAAGGGCCTCAGGAAGAAGCGGTTACGCAGCCAGCGCTGGAGGGCCCGCTTCAAGACGGGGTTCAAGGCGGCCGTGAGCAGGGTGCTGGAGCTGAAGAAGCAGGGCTGGTAGGGGAGGAGGCCGTGTGTCAGAATATCTTGAAACATCTACGTATACAAATGTACAACGCTCCAAGACAACCATCAATCGTCTCATCTTGAACGTGGCTCGAGAATGAGTGGAGCAAACACTCTACTAATCATCACTCCCTCGTCGGACTCGCCAGCGGACTGGCCTTGATCTTCGGCCTCGACCGAAACACGGCCTCCATGTCCTCCTCCTGGCCCATGAGCTCCTCGGCCAGCACGGCCGTCTCCTCCTCCTCCACCCGTGGGAAGTAGCTGCCCTCCCTGCGCTGCTGTGGCGGCGGCATCGCCTTGGACCGGCGCAGCGACCGGCGCCGCTCGAGCTGCGCCTTTTGCTGCGCCCGCTCGAAGCCCGCCATGCTGCGCCGCGTGCGGCTGGCGAGGTCGTCCTGCCCCTGCGCTTCCTCGACGGCGGGGGCCTTGCTGCCGACACTGGCGGGCGGCGTGGGCTCGGCTGTGGCAGGGGGCTCGGGCTCAGGCTCGGACTCGTGCTCGGGCTGGGGCTCGGGCTCGTCGCCGTCGACAAAGGGGTTGTTGTTGGCGCGCGCCATGGACAGGCGGGTGCGCTGGGCGAGGGAGAGGGTGTGCCGGGGCTTGGGGCGCTTGGTCGGCGAGGGGGACGCGTCGGCCATGGACGCGAGGATCTGGTCGGCGAGGTGCTGCGTCGGCGAGGGGGCGCGCTGCATGTCCGCGAATGGGTGTTTTGATGGAGAGGTGGCCCTCCGGGCTGGCCATGGCTGGGGCGAGGGGCTGGCCGGCGGGGAGGCGTTCCAGAGACTTCTGCGGCCAGCGGGGTCCAAGGTTTCCATGTCAGGGTCGAGGAGGTGCTGAGCAGTATAATCTTCCCGAGCCGCGGTTGGGCTGGATGAGTTTTCTGCGGACCATTGCCGCGAGTCTTCCGACCGCGACAACTGTGGCCTCACAGGTAGCCGCCGTGCCATCTCCACCCTCTCCCTGAACGTCTCCGCAACAGGCTGTTGACTCGGGACCACCTCTTCCGGCTCCGGCTCGTCTTCCAGCTCACTAATCTGCGATGCTGCATCGTCGTCGTGAAGCGATCGTTTCCGGTACCGTGCCAGGAACCCAGTCGACATGGACCCCCGACTGCGAATCTGCGCCAGCTCGTCCCGCAGCCCATCGACCAGATCTCCGTATTCCTCCATCAAGGGCGGCTCCCTCGGTCCAATGCCCGTCGTCCGCGTAGCAGGCCCTCCGACATGCAGGTCTTGATGCCCACCAAAGTTGAGGTCGATTCCGTTGTCGGCCTTGCCTTCACCTTGCGCCCGGCTCTTTGACGGCGGTAACTGCACCTGGTGCTCCAGCATCTCGGTCCGAAAGGCGTCCCATCGCGCCAACCTCTCCCTTTGCACCCTCACGCGGCCCTCGAGCTGCTCCAGGAGGCCACCGCCATCCTCTTCCAGCTCCGCCAGCCGCCCCTGCTGGACCCGTCTCCAAACCCAGTCAAAGGGCATCCCAAGGAGACCGCTCGCTCTGGCGCCAGAGTCGCCCAGCAGAAGCGTCTGCATCCACCGCTCGTTGCCGGACCAGTTATTTCGCACCATCCGTCGCATCTCCTCCCTCGCATTTTCCGACAGCGTCTCCGCGCCGCCATCGTCCTCCCGCGCGCGGAGGACCTCGATTCGCCGCGCGACGCTCCGCTCCTTGACGCTCAGCAGATCGGCAAAGTCTCGACACCGACTCCTCGTCACGTCCTTTCGCTCGAGGATGCGCTGCAGCGAGACCCTGTGCGCCAGCACTAGCGCGCCCAGCTCCGCGTTGCCCCCCCCGTATCCCCTGTTCTCGAGCGCGAGTGCCGCGGCCGGCGCGGGATAGAAGCCCTCGTCGTCGGCAACGACCTTCTTCAGCACCGCCGTGGAGAAGTAGGCCAGCACCTCCTCGAGCCGCTCGCCCTTGCACTCGTCGAGCATGGTCTTGCGGATGGCCGAGTCGCGGGCCAGGACGCCGTTCTTCTTTGCGTGCTCGAGGGCGCGCAGGAGGGCAGCGCGCAGGTTGAGGGACTGCATCTGGTCGAGCGGCGGGAAGAAGGGCTTGAGTTTCTGCGAGCATGTCGCTTTAGCCACGGGGCCGAGTGTCTTTATGGGAGAATACCAACATTGGCCGTCTCGTCTGGATCCCAGAGGGAAAAGAGGTGGAACAGAGCCCACTCGAGGCAGTGAACGCGCCGCCTCTGGCCCTGCACGCCAGACCCGGACGTGGCAAATGTCTCTGGCGCGATGCCGGGCCAGTCGGGCAGCAGGTCGAGGTCCAGGAGGCGCAGGTTCGTCAGGAAGACGCCTATCGGTGCGCTGCCGCTGGTGCCGGTGCCGGTGCCGGTGCTGGTGCTCGCGCGCGAAGACGCAGCGTGAGGCTGCGGCGGTCTGGACGAGTTGGCGGCGACACGCGCCGGACGCGTTCGTGCATGCTGGACGGCTGCCATGGCGGAATGTCAGGGCGCTCGTCTAGGTAGGGTGAGATGACGGCGAGAGGATGCATCTCAGGGCTTGCGGAGGACACCGCCTCGGAGGCTGCGTGTTCGAGGGAGGTTGTCGTGTGAGATTTGTGGCCAACGGTTGCAGGGGTGTCGGTCGTTGATTCAATCACCCCTCCAATTCCATATAGTGGGACGGATTCAGTGACGTCCAGCAGGGGGCAACCAACTTCATCGACCCATTTACGGAGTACAATATCAAGCATTGGATTAATCCGTCGACATCAATGCCTCGGGCGCCACGGACGGGTTTCGGGGCGACACCTCCTCCGGGCAGCTCTGGCGGAAGAAGCTCCTGTTGCGACTTGCACCCAGGTTCCTGGCTGCACCCCGTCGGCCTCGTTCCCGCCATGGCTAACCGTGCCAAGCGACGGTCAAGCCACGCGTCCTGGCAACGGTCTGGAAGACCAGATGCCGAAGCGGCAGCATGCAGGGACGTCGCTTCAAGCGTGTTTCAAGAGCGCTACGCGTGTCCATGGTCAATATCGGGTAAATTGGACGGTACATGAGGCTCACGCAGACTGCATGCTGCACGAGTGGCACGACCAACGAGCCATTTGTCACATTCAACGTCATCAGAGGTTCCGATGGTCATGTCCACCCGTGTGCCGTTACCTGCTCGTGCTCCGTTGAAGCTTCAGCCCAGTCCCAACCTTGGGCATTGCCAAGTGCCGTCCAATACACTCCACTCTGTCCCGTGCGCCAATGCTCATTGGCGAAATAAAATAAAAAGAGAATACATGACAACAGCACAGTCAAGAGACGCCCAACACGGTAACAGTCACATCTTGGGCCCCAGCCGCCGGCTGTGGTTCGACGACGAGACAGATGACTCGCTAGCTCTGCCATTCAGTCAATCCTCGCGGCTGTCATCCTGGACGCGCTTGACCACCTTGACCAGCTGCGGGAAGATCTTCTCGCTGGCCTGGACGCCGCACACCTTGGCAACGACCTCCTCCGGGGTGTTCTCGGACATGATGACGGCCAGTTCCTTGGACTCGTCGTCCTCGTCGACGTCTTGGAAGCGGAAGCACATCTCGACGGCGTCGAGGAGGAACTTGACGGGCTGGTCCTTGTCGGCGAGCTCGGCTGCGGGGCCGATGAAGCGCTCCTTGCGGGAGAGCTTGCGCAAGGGTGCGCGGCCGACACGCTCGACGGCGTCCTCGAGATGGGGGTTGCCAATGCGCTTAATGATCTTCTCCATGTAGGCCAACTGGTCATGCTCATCAATGTTGTGCTTGGACACGAGGAGGTTCTTGGTCTCCAACAGGGCGCCGCGGACCTCGAACATGATGTCCTTGTCCTGGAGCGCATCGTAGACGGTGCGCTTTTTGCGGTTGTAGCCATGATAGGCGGCCGTCGCGTGTCCCGTGTTGACGGTGAAGAGCTTGCGCTCAATGAAGGGCTGGAGGTTGTCGACCCAGTTGATGCCGTCAATGGCGGGGATGCCTACGTCCTCGAAGGGCGTCTTGTCGACAACCCACTCGAAGAACTTCTCGAGCGTCACGTCGAGGCCGGCGTTGGGGTCCTGGGCAGGCACAATCCGGTCAATGGCAGAGTTGGCGTAGCGGGCGCGCCTGTGGTGGGTATCGAGGCGATGCGGCGGCGAGTTGCGGGGGTCCTTGATGTGCTGGGCGAGGGTGTCGGTGGCGCCAATGGCATTCTCGCAGGCAATGACGTGCAGCGGCGTCACGTCGTCGGAGCGGCGGTCGATGCCCTTGGCGATGACGGGGGCGATGAACTTGAGAACGTTGGGGCCGACGGAGCAGGTGACGATTTCGGCGGCGCGGATGGCCTCGATCAGGTCCTCCTCGTGCGTCTTGGAGTTGATGGCACGGTAGTTGGTGATTGTGATTTCGGCGGTGCCATCGGAGCCCACCTCGATGACCTTGTACGAGGGCGTGTCGTTGATGCGGTCAATCAGGGAGTCGACCACGTCGGCGAAGATGACGTCGTAGCCAGAGTTGTGGAGGAAGCAGGCAACAAAGCCGCGGCCTAGAAGAGGGCAGAGGGCGTCAGACAAGATGCTTCAGCCCCGGCTCACAGCCGTCGTCCGACGGCCGCCAGCAGCCTGGGCGGCAGGGCGACGACATACCGATGTTGCCGGCGCCAAAGTGAACGGCCGTCTTGCCCATGGTGAATGAAAAGGGTGACGGGATATCCGCAGACGTGGTGGCGGTGCGGTGATGTCGAGTGGCCGACGGGATATCTGCAATTCGCCAAGGCGATGTATAAACAGAATCACTGGCCTGGAGAGAGTGCCGATAAGGGTCGATGCAAGAGACAGGTGATGGGAAGTCGGAAGACGGAGGGGGGGCTGAAGTTTATATAAACCGAGGGAGGAAGTGCCGGAGGGGCCAGCGGGAGACGGCGGCAACAGGCCGAGCAGGGAAGGCGGGGCCAGGGAGACTTGCGGACGGTGACGGCGAGTTGCTCCGTACGAAGTACAGGTGCTCACGACGCGGTACGGCCCAGCCAGGAGAGGCCGGGAGGCCGGGAGGCAGGGAGGCAGGGAGGCAGGGAGCAGGGAGGGGGATGACGTCTGCTGCAGCGAGGGGCCGCGTCGGGCGTCGAGACGCCCTGGAGGCGGGATGACAGCCGGCTCCGGAACCATATCGCCATGACTCATGACGAACGCGGCGGCGACGGCCTCGCGATTGCGCTGCGTGGATCCTGCGCGTGGAACCTGGCCGTCGTCTCCGCCCGCCACGCGCACGCGCGGGCACGACCGAGGCGAGGGAATACTGAACCAGCGGCCGTGACGCCGCAGTCGCCAGAGTCGCCGGAGTCGCCAGCGTCGCCGGCGCCTCCACTGCCGCTAACCGAAGCTGCCACCAGGCCATTCAGGCCACCCACGCCGCCCCGCGCGCAGCCAGTCAGCGGCTCGCTCCAGGCCACGCACCATCGCCGGCGGCCACTGCGACCCCGCCGCCGCCGAACGCCTCGCCCCAGCCTGCCATCGGGACCGGACCGCTGGCTCCGTTGCTCGCTGGTGACATCAACCACGACGTTGCATGCTCACGGTGCCCGTTGCGCCGTCGGTCGAATTCCTGCGTCCCGGAGCCTCTGGCGCGCGCCGCGCGCTGGCTCGTGTGTTACGTACGTTGTGCTCGCCCTGCGTCTTGGGGGACGCCATGATGCCGCGCGCATTCTCTGACGGCGCGCCACGGCATGCAGCCTGTTGACCGAGGGCGAGACCCCCGCAAACAAAGAAAGCCCTGATGCCGACAAGGTAAAGCATGGCATGTCCAAGCGGCCCGTTGACGATCGGCACCACCGCAGCCGCCAGCCACCGACCCAGCGCGCTCGCAATTGGTCACTCGGCGGCAGCTTGCGCCGACGCGTCCGTACCGTCGCCGAGGCCACGCCGCAGTATCGCGATCGGTCCAAGACGGCTAGTACAGACCCCTCACCCTCCGTCGCAGAACGACGTGGCCATTGGAGCATGCCATCGTGAAATGGCGCAAATAGGGAGTGTTGCCGCTGCCGTTTGTCACATGCTTCGTCAGACTTTCTCACCATGCTGCACCCTCGACGCCGTGTACAGCATGTGACTTCAACCACTCGCCGAATCCACGGCTGCCAACAGTGCTGATTGAGGTTCAAATTGATCATCGCCATGTCTTGGGTCACGTACAGGCCCATTGGCCCTGGCCTCGGTGCGTCTTTCAACAAGCCATCGCCACCACAAGCGGCCCCGGCACAGCCCGGCCCTGAATGCAGGCTGTGAATGATACGGGGGTCGGCCCGTCACGCACGCTCGTAGCTGTGCTGCAGATGCGCTGCGGCTGTCGCGCGCCGTTTTCCGAATCCGGGTTAGTCTGCTCTTCCCAGTGGTGCGAGATGCAGCAACTCGCGGGGCTTGTGGCAGCCATTGGCATGACCAAGTACGAGTCCTCGTGCCAAGTACGAGTAGGCCGGTGGTAGAAGTGCCCTTCCTTCGCGTGTGCCTGGCATCTCTCAACAGGGTCGTCATATCAACGCTAAGCCTCAAGGAAATCCCTTATCAAAAACCCGTACCAGCCCTACGGCCCCTGACCCACGGCTCCACGTGTACGAGTACCTATGACGACATGACCAGGGCAGGCATGTGCATGGCGCAGGGAATGCGCGCTGCAAATGTTCGTTTACAAATGTGGTTTAGCGTTCTGACCCTCTCGCCGGATTATACGCTCTCTACGGAGTATTCTGCTCGCTCAATCCAGCTGGTACCTCACTCACGCTCAGCATCACAGTGAAAGGCGAGTGTATCACTCGTTACAAGTAACTCTAACTCTTACTGCCATTCAATCTTTTAGACTCAACTCGCTTCCAAGAAGAATAAAAAGAGAGAGAGAAAATAGAGAAAACCCCTCATTTCCAACTATTCTTCTTCAAGATTATAAAGCTAGATACACTACATCTAATAAAGTAAGGCTTCATTAGACAAAGGCTAATATATAAAACAGGAAGGATATGAAGGATTTTCATTATTAAAAAGAAATCCTCCTAGCTGCCTTTAGAAATGGAGCGAATACCGAAACGGCAGCACCGACGGCGACCCGACCCCGACTCCCTAGATTCTCGAGGAAGAAGCTGGCCGATCGCGGTTTTAGCGTCTGGCCAGATCATGTATTGTCTTCGAGACGTCAAAGAGAAGAAGAATAGGCCCTGCGAAGTAATCTCGATGAAATGCTCGTTTTGCTCATCAACCTCGCGCTAAAACCAGTGTAACCGGCGCAAGGAAATTTACGACCGGTATGACACCCGGTTTTGAGGTATGTATGCCCTGAACCACGCACAGTTCTCTGGCTTGGAAGAAAGTCTTGGCGGCTACATAAACGCAATGCTTGAAATCCGTAACGTGCAATATCGCCAAGTTGGCCTACTCATTCACCCGAAATGGTTTTTGTAGTAGCTGTACTACCGTCAATAGTTCCCTTGCTAAAAGAGTCTTGCTAATTTGGTACTAAGTCTCACTGTCGGATAGGCGGCCGATCTCACACTCGGTCTTTCTGGTTACTATTTATTTCAGCTCCGAGATATCCTAGTTAAACTTCTCTCGGCCTTAGATCGTATCCCCATATATCCCTTTACTTAATTAATATCAATACTAGAGTGCCTAAAGCTATTTCCAAGTTATTTATAGTAAACTATATACCTGGAGTACTAGTACCTAATTTACTCACTATAGGTACGAAGTAGCGGATATCGTAAATCATCCCCGAGTCAGGGCGGTGTATAAGCTACCTGCTATATGAAGGCCTTTATAACGAGTCACGTTACGAATAGGCCATAGCTATATGTATGTATATTAGCTACTACCGCTCCCAAGACCAGGCTCATTGAAATTCGCTTCGCGTGGCCAGAGGCCCACCATTATCCCGTGGTTCCTATATCACCTCCCTCCTTGAAATCACAGTCACATCCCATCTCCGCCCTAAACGCCTCCCTGCCCACCCCCTCAAACCTCTGCAGCGCCATCTTGGCAACCATCAGCTTCGCATCCCGCCCCGTCTTGCCTGTCGAGTGCTCAACCGCCTGCTCGTGCACCATGAGCGCGCACACGGCGTCCTCGTCCGTCAGCGCCGCCGCTCCCCGGTCCGCAGCGGCGGGCACCGTGGACACGTACAGCCGCCAGCGCTGGCAGCTGAACTGGTTCTGCATCACGTGCGTGAGCGCCGTGACGGGGTGCCGGCTCGCGTACGTGTCGTACAGCGCCATGTCCTCAAAGTACGGCTGGATAAAGGACCTGAAGAAGCGACGCACAACGGCGTAGTCGTACCGTGAGTCCACGAACATGGCGCCGACGAGCGCTTCCAGCATGTCGGAAAGCACCTTGGGCGGCTGCGACGTCAGGAGCCAAAAGTCCTGCCGTGCCGCCGCGAGACCCTCGGCCTCTACCTCGCGCCGAGCAGTCTCCTTGGCTAGCTCCAGCTCGGCGACAAAGTCCCCGATTTGGCCGATGAGCGACGAAGTGGTCATGAGGAGGTGCCTCTGGAGACCGAGCTGTACGCAGAGGGAGCCAAAGAAGTGATTCGAGACCATGGCCATCTTGTGTTCCGTCAACCAATGCGGGTCCGCGTCTGGAAAGCGCTCAAAGAGATAGTCGACAATGACCAGATCCAGCAGCGCGTCGCCGAGGAACTCGAGCCGTTGGTAGTTGGGGATCGGCTCGTACGGGTACGACGGATGCTTGAAGGCGCTGCGCAAGAGCAGCGGCCACTCAAAGCGATAGCCCGTAGCCTTGTGGATACGATCAACCGCGGCCCGTTGCGCCGCGGAAGCCGGCGCGGTTTGCCAGTCGGGAATCTTGAACGCCTCGTAGTACTCGCTGAACTTCAGCATCTTGTGGTTCTTGCTCTTGACCATCTTGGTCACGGCCTGGACGGCCAGGTCCATTTCGCCGACTCCGGTGCCCATGCTGCCGATGTACGCCGCTCCGATCAGCGCCTCGCAGACGTCCGCGATGGACTTGTCCGACAGGCTATGCCGCACTTCAGCCTTTCCCACCTTGCCCTTCTTGAGCTGAAGGTTGGGGTACCACGTTCGCCGATCAAACGACCTTGATCGAACGTATCCTTGAAGCTTACGATCGACGGCGTGGTTAAACAGGTTCTGGTTGCACACCAATAGCATGCGCTCGACGTGGTACTCAAACTCGTTGGTGTTGGGCATAAGCGTGAACAGGGACACGGTCGTGGCCATCTTGAGAAAGGCGTCTCCGAGAAACTCTAGCCGCTCGTAGTTGTTGCCCATGCCAATCTGGAAGTCGACTTGTTCTTCCCCGTGCTCCTCAGTATTGGAACTGTCCTTTGTGAGCGCCTCGAGCGCCAACTCTGGGCGAATGTTCAAGTCGAGCAGCGTACATGCCTCGAGCGTAATCAGCACCGAGTCGATGCGGTACATCATGACGGGCAAAATCATTGCCATTGACACCACATCAATCGGCAGTCTTGAGATTCTCAGGGGCTCGAGTATGAGCCAGCAGCGCATGTGCTGACCCGGGACTTGGGCCTCTTCCGTACGGTACTCGACGAGAAAGTTCCGTCGCAGCGATAGCAGCTCCGCGTTGACAACAGGCTGGTCCTCGTCCCAAGCCTGCCTCTTTCGGTAATTGATCGAGAGACTGTTGCTGTACTCCTTGATGTTCTTCTCTACATGCCGATAAGCCCGGCTCTTGGGCAGAGGCACGCCTTCAGGCACGGGGTCGCTCGGCTTGAGGCTTTTGTTGACGCCGTGGGTGATGAATTTGCGAGATCCATCCCAAGGGTCCATGACGAACTTGTTGTGGAAAAAGTCGTCATCTAGCGCATCCTGCCAGCTGGGAGGTTCGGAGTGAACGACCCCATCGAGCTGCTTCCAGTCGATGAGAGGGGAGTCTCCGTTCAGAGTTTTCGTATCCGCGACAGCCAAAGGGGCCACAAAGTACGGCATTTGCTCTGGACCGGCATTGTAGTCTTTGCTGAACACATCGGCAAACATGATTAATGTGAAGTTGGCCAACGCTTCAACTTCATCAGGGGTTAGCTTGATGGGCTTCGACGAAGGCAGCAGTCGTGCCACCGAAGTACGACCCTGATCAAAATAGAGCAGGGTCGGCTCGGGGCACGGAAGCCGATGTCTGCTGAGCAGAATCAAGGGACTCGTAGGCCGCCCAACCGCTCCGGGGTTGTCGAGGGTAAGGATAGCTTCAAAGAGCTCCGCCGGGGCACCCGGGCCAACCTGCGACCACATCTCCGGCTTCACGCGCATGGTGTACTCCTCCCGCTTGTTCGAGCTCAAAGCCAGGCGGGCGTTGCGCATCGCTGGAATCCGCTTGCTGAGCGTCGGCTGCAGGTGGCCGTTGATGTACTTCTTCTTGATGAGATCCACGCACGCTTCAAACGCCGCGGAGCATCGAGCAAGCTGCTTGTTGCGCTGGGCGAACCCATTCATCGACTTGATCGGACTCGACTCGGGGAAGACGATCGTCGCGACAAATTTCTTGCTGGTGTGCGACGACGTAACGACATACTCCGGCGTCAACGGCATGTCGTTGTACGACAATGACGACACAAACCTGGATAGCACTTCTTGACTCGAGGCAAAAGTGAGGCGAGCTCCCGTCTCAGGTATCTCATAGACTTTCTGCGCAATGCGTTCGTGCTCCAACGATGTCGTGGGATCAAACGTATCTTGGATCTTCCTATCGGCAGGCAGGGCGGAGCAAAACTGCCGCAGCGCGTTGGCGTCTCTCGTCGCTTGCTTGAGCCGCCGAAGGTGCTGCATGTTGCCCTCTTCCAGCATGCTGATATACGTCGACTTGGCCTGACGAGCCCGGCCCTTGGACTGGATGTACTGGATGGCAGAGTCGTAAAGATCGAACCGAATAATCAGGTCGCATTCGGGGATGTCGATGCCCTCCTCGGCTACCTGGGTAGCAAACAGGCAATTGGTCTCACCTCGCCGAAATCGCTGCAGTGACAGGACTTGATCACGGAATGACATGTTGGCGATGCTGGATGACATGGCTTGGGATCCGACCTAGATGGAGGTAAACTTGTCAGTTCAAGAGCCCATGTCGTATGGGCGTCGTTCGTTTGCTTACAAGGTAGGCTGGGCGCATGCTTGGTATGTGCTTGTCAACTTGTTGGAAAACATCGGCAAGGAGAAGCGCAGTATATCGCTTTTGCACAAAGACGATGCACCGCCTCGCATCTTGTCGGAAAGCATCCTCAAGTATGTGACGCAGTGTCTTGACCTTGGAAGAGAAGTCCTTCGAAGCACCATCCATCGCTGGCGTGTTCGAAAACGCATGGTCCCTGATGATCTTCTGGGCTTGGTGCAGAGTAGAAATGACCCTATCCGCCTCGCTCATGCCATCAACTGTGAAGAGACCGCTGCTTGAGCTCTGCGCCTTTGCGGCTCGCTTGCCTACCTCTGCATCCGTCATGAAGAGCTCCCAGTACCTGTCGGCACACCAGGCGCCAAGCGTCGAAGCAGCTTCCTGCGTGGCATCAAAGTGAACCCGATATTGGACGTCGTCGGAGATGAGGCCCGCCATTTCCTTCCACAGCGGCGTGCGCGCGTATTCAGGCTTGATGAGCCTGCCATAGTACTCCTTTGTCTCGATCTGACGCCGTTGCGCCTGACTCTCGATGAGCGTTTCGTCAGATACTGTCGCAATTTCGCTGCACAGGATGCTTTCCAACTCGGTCGCTGCGGCGCGCAAGTCTCGTGTTTGGGAATCGACCGGGGAAGCCGTCATGCCGAGTATTCGAGGGCGCTTGTTGGGCTCACGAAAGTAGTGGTCCTTGATGATTCGGGAGTACGGGTGGTTCTTCTTGGTGTGGTGCGCTTCGTCAAAGATGAGAAGGTTGACCTGGCCGATGTGCAGAAAGCCACTGTTCAGGCAGTCTAGGACAATCTGGGCCGTGCACACAAAGACCATGTTGTCTGCAAACTGCTTGTCCCAGAACTCCTTGGTCCTCATGATGCCCGCCATTTCGCCGTGGAACTTGGCCACGGGGTGCTCCAGGTTGGCCTTGAGGACGCTGTACTGCTGGAAGCACAGCGCGACCTTTTCGACGAGGAAGAAGGCAATCTTTTTGGGTTGGCCGATGGCACGTCGCTCGAGCTCCTGGTCCAGCGTGTGTCTCAACAGGAGCGCGGCGATGAGCGTCTTGCCAGATCCTGCAGCCCACATCAGATGAGCACGCGCCACACCCGCAAAGGGGCAAAACGTACCTGTATCGAGCACGATGATGACGTTTCGCTCCTTGGCTCGCTCGAAGAGCTCAATCTGGTACTCGCGGGGGGAGGCGATGATTCGCTTCTCCTCGTTACTCTGGATCAAACGTGCCGTCGACACGCGGTCTATGCCTCCAGCCTGGGCTTTGAGCATCTTTGCACTGAGCCGCTGACTCTTCTCTATCCACTCATGGAAAGCGGCATCGCCGCGCTGGCGCAGGGCTGACAGGCCACGGGCGACCTCGGGGTTAGCCATCCGGCGGTATTTGTCGACGTCGTGACCATCGTCGCTTTCGCCGTCGACGTCGTGGCCCTCGTCAGAGTCGCGGTGCGCATCGTCTGGAGGCAGACACGCGACAGCCTGATGGCCCATGGTGGCGCTGGCAAACTTCGAAATGCTCCAACGCGTGCGTCGTCGCAAGTTCAAGAGTTGGGTTGGGCGGTGGCACGTGCCTGATTGTGTGCGGGTCGTGTGCAAACAATTCGGCAGGTGCCCAGAGTCTCAGTTGGCAAACGACTGGTGGTGATGGATGCTACATTCACTGACATTCACTGCAGCTTTGGCGCTCAAGAGAAGAAAACGACCGGCCGTTCATTCATAACAAGGCCAATGACAGCGGCAATCGCGCTCCGCAGCTTTCATGCCAGTCTAGGCCTCAGATCGCACCCCCCACGCATCCCTTTGCTCACTTGATGCTTCACACTAGCCCCAGAGTGCCTGAAGCTATTCGAGTTCTCGTATACAGTGAACCACGCACCTAGAGCACCGGTACCCAATTCACCTACCGCAGGCGGATGGCGTGAATAATCCCCGAGTCACGGCGGTGGGGGGGTCACCTGCAACATGAAGGCCTTCACGACGAGTCACGTCACGAATAGGCCACGGCTATGTTTCTCGGCTGCTACCGCTCACGAGAGCTAACCGCTTCCAGGCTCATTTAAATTCGCTTCGCGGAACCAGATCCTGATCTGCCTCCACGTCCTGGGGAAGTGTCCTGGGAAGAACTCATGGAGAAGGCGTTCGGTTGCGTCTCTTCGGAAATGAATGGTCGTCAGCACGCTCATCAGCTGTATCTCCTGATGCCATCGGCAAAGTCTGACATTTAGTCAATTGCACATCAACTACAGAAGCCCGAAACGCATGATGTTAGCAATAAACGATGAAATTCCGGTTCTTAGATCATGATATAACGGTAGATATAGGATTGAAGAGTACTTGTACTTGCGCAATGGATGAGGAAAATAGACTGGTATTCCGGGATTGGGAACGAATTCCTCGACGACTTGTATGCCTTCAACGGTCTTTGAAGGCAACGGTGCTGAGTTTGCTTGTCTTGGCTAGGATCGGAGACAAAACAGGGCCGTCAAACCACTAGCGAATGACCTTCAAGATAGCCATCTAGTCTGCTTGCTATCGCGTACCATAAAGCGACTCCTCAATAACTAACTATGGCTCTTGGAACGGTTGCGCGGTCTACGCCCGGCATTGAACCATACCAAGCCTTACCGTCGACGCCCGCCCAGAGCCACCACTGAGCGTCAATAACATTGAGTATGTGGTTTATGAGGTCATCGTTACTTGGCAGGTGACCCGACAGGCGGTAGATCTTGCGCCTCAGCGCCTCTCGATCTCTCTCCAGGTTTTCCCTCAGCTTGGAGAATATCTCTTCGCGCATCGTGTTTCGCTCATCGTCATCGTCTCTTCTGGAGCGGCGTTGCATGTCGAAGAGCTTGTTGATGATGTATTGCCGCAGCTGCGAGGCGTGGAACAGGCCGCCTATCCTGCGCTGTACATCGTCGATTGGATTATTCGCCGCACTCGTGTCTACGGCCAGATATCGGTCCCGCGTCTGCCGCGCCAGCTCCTCAATCGCTTCTACGCTCGGCAGTGGAATGTAAAAAGGAGTTATGGGCAGCGGCCGATATTTCAAGGCCACATTGAGGTCTGCTAGCGTGCTGATAGCCATCGGCCCGGTGACGAAGAGATAATATCTGTGCACCCGAATGGTGTCGGTTGTAGCTTCCATGGAGTATGACATGATTACGGTTGTTTTCGAAATGCTGCGGCGCGTAAAGAAGCTCAACTTTACCAGCAGAGTAGAAGGGAGTTTATATATCTGTTTAAAGATGGTCATCGTCATCTCAACCAACACGAAAGGGACCGTTAATCACTGCCATTTTCTCAGCTACGCTGTGATTCACTGAAGAGTAACGACGTATGCTCACTTTACAACACCGAATATTGGCAGAACGATACGGCAGCGAAGTGTGGGTGGATAATATTGACGACAATAGTTTCATATACGTGCTAGTGATAATTTGAGAGCCATCTGGCTTCACGGCTACGGCCCTTGGAACGGGTGCCAGGCTTGTTGTATCTTCCCCATTGGTGCTGTTGACACCTTCCAGGATCCGCCATTGTGCCTCGGTGACTTTGATGACAAGTCCTGCGAGGATATCATTGAGCGGCAGACGTGCTCCCAGGCTCCAAGTCCTTTGCTTCGGCACATTTCTATCTCGCTCCAAGCTGTGAATTCTTCATCGAGATTGAGGCTGCATCATGGTCACTTTGTCGTCTTCCAGACGCAGTTGCTCCATGATTAGGACACCAGCTTGAAGGGAGAGAATCGTGAATGCAATTACACAAGCCTTATTCAGGCACGTCCCACATCCATATCTGCTAGGACTCAAATCTATCTTTTGGGGAATCCCATCGCTCCCTTCCTTTTCTTACCATCGCGCGCGTTTTCGACGATAGAGCCCTCCGCTTCGCCATTAATGGCAAGATACATACATCATGAACGCACCCAGCTCTTCAATCGACACTCGAAATGCTTGCATGAGCGAGACACTTAATGAGGGCTTCGCCTCCAATCATTCCGCCCGCGCCAACGATGAGGATTTTTATGGCGAAGGAACTAGCAGGGTTGATGATCGTGAGCAACGGTGAACAGACACGCCCAACGTGGATCAAGATTCAAAACGTAACGCATGTACCAACATGATTCGCGAATCTGGGTATACCTGGCGGGGCTTGAGGAGGCCAGCTCGAGCATCTCGAGCATCGAGAGTCCGCGGTGCTCGCACACCTTCAGCAAGCAGATGAAAACCTTGTTCCTGCTCCCGTCAGACCAGAACGAACCTGAGCGCCACGGCGTTTGGTGCGGTGAACAAAGTTGAGTTCACGACGTACCGTGCGCCAGGCTGGCTTGTCGCGCTGCGCACTGGCATAAGCAGCGTGGCCTCTGCGCAGCCTCCACCCAATCGAGGGGGAGCGCACAGTGCGTAGCAGATGCAGGCCCTTTTCAGCTGGCGTTGCACCAACAAAACAGCGCACCCCTGTCCTGATTTCATCATCCCCCATGCTTCGCCTCCCTGCCGTCGTCGACGAATATTACTGAACCTCTTTCACCCGGTTCGGTCCCTCGGCGACTGCAGCATCCATACTCGCACGCAGTTTCTTGCCCTCGGCCTCCTCGGTGCCTCTCCGTGCCCTCGGCCGCCCCGTCCCGCGTTTCCCCCATCGCCCAACGCCGCCAGCCGTTTTCGCCTCTTGGTGCCCGCTTACGCCCAAGTCTCGTTAGCCCGTCCTCGCGCTCGTCGACCGGCTGGAGACGTGTCTGCGGGGTTGCAGTGCCAGTCCAGCCCAGTCCAGCATTCATCAGCGCAAGACACCAACGCCCAGACCACACAGACCGACGGATCCTCAACGTCTCCCCCGACATCACACCAACACCACCCGACGCGACCTACGAGCCCTAGAATCCGTCCTGCAGCAGGCCTCTGTGCGTCTGCTCGCCCCCATCGCCACCGACCCGACCGACCGTCAACGGCGGCACCAGCACCTGTTGATACGGGTACTCGTACTGCGCTGCGCTGGGGCCATCCATCGCCGAACGCCTCCCCACGGCCCCGTCGCCCCGTGTCTCAAATCGCTCTCACCACCACAGGCTAGCCAACCGTCCGACCTTGTCCTCTGGTACCCCCGCCGCACACATCCCGCCACCATGTCGTGGAAGCTCACCAAGAGTTTGTCATCCCCCCCTGGTGCTCCCTCCGCCATTGCCTCGCCGTCGACTGGCTGCCGTGACGCCGAGGGCGGTGTGTTGCTGGGCCAGAGAGCTGACAGCCGTGCCCGTCCAGAACTCAAGGAGACTCATCTCGGGCCCCTGAGCGCCTTTTCTAGATCCCCCTCCACCTCGACCATCACAGAAAAGGACGAAAAGACCCAACCGTCGACGGGCGCAACGACCCCGACCGCCGCGAGCGCAATTGGTAAGTCGTCCCTGTCGCATCCCATCCCACGCGGCTCGACGAGAAGCCAGACCCGTGCAGCGCGAGACTGACGCTCGAGCCGAAACAGCCGCCTCAGAAGCCATGGCACAGGCAACCGTCGTGAAGCCGCCCAAGCCGGGCATCCTCGTCGTCACCCTCCACGAGGGTCAGGGCTTCTCGCTGCCCGAGCAACATCGAAATGCGTTCGCCTCACAGCACCAGGGCTCGCTCTCGTCGAGCAACGCCACCGGCTTGGTTGGTTCCGTACGGCCCGACTCGTCGCAACGAGTGGCCGGGTCCTTCGTCAACGGATCCAACAGGCCACACTCGTCAGCCGGCGGCTTCACCGGGATCCCGACCAACCACGGCCGCATTTCGGGCAAGTACATGCCCTACGCGCTTCTCGACTTCGACAAGGTCCAGGTGTTTGTCAACTCGGTGGACGGGAACCCCGAGAACCCCCTGTGGGCGGGCGGCAATACCCAGTACAAGTTTGACGTGTCCAGAGTCACCGAGCTGGTCATTCACCTGTACATGCGAAACCCAACCGCCCCGCCCGGGTCTGGGCGCAGCCAGGACATCTTTCTGGGCGTGGCCCGCATCAACCCTCGGTTCGAAGAACGTCAGCTCTACGTGGACGACCCCAAGGCCAGCAAAAAGGACCGGGAGAAGGCGGCGGCCGAGCACGCCCAGCGGCAAAAGACGGACGGGCACAGCGGCGCCGAGTGGGTGGATGTGCAGTACGGCTCTGGTCAGATCAAGGTTGGCGTGGAATACGTCGAGACGCGCGCCGGCAAGCTCAAGATTGAGGACTTCAAGCTGCTCAAGGTCGTGGGCAAGGGAAGCTTCGGCAAGGTGATGCAGGTGCGCAAAAAGGACACGAACCGAATCTACGCCCTCAAGACGATCCGCAAGGCACATATCATCTCGCGCTCCGAGGTGGCGCACACCCTGGCCGAGCGATCCGTGCTGGCGCAAATCAACAACCCCTTCATCGTGCCGCTCAAGTTCAGCTTCCAGTCGCCCGAGAAGCTCTACTTTGTGCTGGCGTTTGTCAACGGGGGAGAGCTCTTCCACCATCTGCAAAAGGAGCACCGATTCGACGTTAATAGGTCGCGGTTCTACACGGCAGAGCTCTTGTGTGCCCTTGAGTGCCTGCACGGCTTCAGCGTCATCTACCGCGACCTCAAGCCCGAGAACATCCTGCTCGACTACCAGGGCCACATTGCGCTGTGCGACTTTGGTCTGTGCAAGCTCGACATGAAGGACGAGGACCGGACGAACACATTCTGCGGCACCCCCGAGTACCTGGCGCCCGAGCTGTTGATGGGCAAGGGCTACAACAAGACTGTCGATTGGTGGACCCTCGGCGTGCTCCTGTACGAGATGTTGACGGGCCTGCCGCCGTTTTACGACGAAAACACCAACGAGATGTACCGCAAGATCTTGTCGGAGCCCCTGCACTTCTCTGACGTGGTACCCCCAGCGGCCAAGGACCTGCTCACGAAGCTGCTCAACCGCAACCCCGAGGAACGCCTCGGCGCCAACGGCTCGGCTGAAATCAAGGCGCACCCCTTCTTCCACGCCATAGACTGGCGCAAGTTGCTGCAGCGCAAGTACGAGCCGACGTTCAAGCCCAGCGTGGTGAGTCAACGCCCCGTTCGAGCCGAACCTGCCCCATTGCTAACTCTTTGCCAGGTGGACGCACTGGACACTGGCAACTTTGACCCCGAATTCACATCCGAGGCGCCTCAGGACTCTTATGTCGACGGCCCGATGCTGTCGCAGACGATGCAGAACCAGTTCCAGGGATTCAGCTACAACCGGCCGATTGCGGGGCTCGGGGACGCCGGCGGGAGTGTCAAGGATCCATCGTTTGTGGGAAGCATGCAGGATAACCGATGAGGCAGAGGGTAGGCAGCACATTTGGTTGCATGGCGGAGGGGATCGGCCAGCTGGGGACGAGAGCCTCGATGGCAGCTGGCAAGGGCAGCGTGGCCTGGGAAAGCATACGGGCGAGATATGAAATACGGCCACTGGACACTGAATCCGGCGGAATGAACGATACCTACAATTGGAGTTTGGCAGGCAACATGGGAGCTGCACTCGATTCGACGGCACGGGTTGAATTAAGGACCTTGTTTGCACCTGTCGATGTCCTCTCGTAGCCCAGGCGTGGTCTGCGCCAATATCTACACTGCAGCTCACGGCTTTGCCACGGTGATGGTGTGTGCAACCAGCCGAACGAAGGACCGGCAACGTCGGCGCCGCCGCAAAGAGGCCATGACGAGGCCGTAACGATGACGTAGTTGCATTTGGTGTAGCTTAGACAGCCTCCACTGCATGTCTGGAAGACAGCAGCAATAATTGCACGATGCCCGGAAATGCGTCGACAATACGAGGGACGGCAGGGAAGAAGCCGGATAGACGCTGAATCAGGATTGCATCTACGGAGCGATGCGTCACGAGGTGACGATGGATTGACATGGGGGAGGGGGAACGACGATGGGGCACGACGATGGCGCACGGCGATGCGGGGCAAAACCTCATCCTCCCCTCCTCCCTCCCTCCACCCCAACACTCACCTAAATAGCATCAGTACCAGAGAGGCTCCACTGCAGCTCCTAAGACCAGACACTGCGGTATTTGACGACTTTCTTCTTCTCTTGTTGTGACGGTACATCAATCTCTGGTCCCTTTTCTGCACACCATTCGCTCCCAGGCAAGCTCCAAGCCCTGATCTTCCACTCAAGGTAAGATGTCCGTGTGTCCGTCTCAGCTGCCAGTATACTGGCAATCTACTGCCATTATACCTACGCAGAGCAGCTCGTCGGCTCAAAGACTGTGCTGTCCTCTCTCGTTCCATTGCATTCATGACTAACACGCCAGCCAGGCTGCTCGAGACCCCCCACCCCCGAACCCGCCTCGTCCATCCGCTCAACCCGACGCAATGGCTCCCGCAAACACGCTGCCCGCCTGGGCCGAGCTCCAGGCGCACCGCGACACCGTCGGCAAGAATTTTGTCCTCAAGGAGGCCTTTGCCTCGGACCCGAAACGCTTCTCGCGCTTCACCCGCACCTTCACCTCCAGCGGCGTCTCGGCCGACATCCTCTTCGACTTCAGCAAGAACTTCCTGACGGACGAGACGCTTGACCTGCTCGTCAAGCTCGCCGAGCAGGCCGGCGTCGGCCGCAAGCGCGACGCCATGTTCGCCGGCGACAAGATCAACTTCACTGAGAACCGCGCCGTCTACCACACGGCACTGCGCAACGTCGGCACCGACGCCTGGGACATGAAAGTCGACGGCCAGGACGTCATGAAGGCGCCTGGCGGCGTCAACGACGTCCTCGAGCACATGAAGGAGTTTTCGGGCCAGGTCCGCAGCGGCGAGTGGAAGGGCTTCACGGGCAAGAAACTGACGACCATCATCAACGTTGGCATCGGCGGCTCCGACCTGTGAGTGTCCTAGGTGGACCCTTGGATGCTGACCTGCCGTTGACACTGAATCCGCAGCGGCCCCGTCATGGTCACCGAGGCCCTCAAGCACTACGGCGCCGACGACATGACGCTGCACTTCGTCTCCAACATCGACGGCACCCACATGGCCGAGGCCCTCAAGCACTCGGACCCCGAGACGACGCTCTTCCTCGTCGCCTCCAAGACCTTCACCACGGCCGAGACGACGACCAACGCCAACACTGCCAAGACCTGGTTCCTCGAGAAGACGGACGGCAAGGGCGACATCGCCAAGCACTTCGTCGCGCTGTCCACCAACGAGCCCGAGGTGACCAAGTTCGGCATCGACAGCAAGAACATGTTTGGCTTCGAGAGCTGGGTTGGCGGCCGCTACTCGGTCTGGAGCGCCATCGGCCTGAGCGTCGCCATCTACGTCGGCTTCGACAACTTCCACAAGTTCCTGAGCGGCGCCCACGCCATGGATCAGCACTTCCGCGAGGCGCCCCTCAGGGAGAACATTCCCGTCATCGGCGGGCTGCTCAGCGTGTGGTACTCGGACTTTTTCCAGGCGCAGACTCACCTGGTTGCGCCGTACGTAATGCTCGTGCACTTGGGATGAATCCCGGGGTATGCCTGGGGGTGTGTTGGTGAATGCTGACGGCCGTCCAGGTTCGACCAGTACCTCCATCGCTTCCCTGCCTACCTCCAGCAGCTATCGATGGAGTCCAACGGCAAGTCGATTGCCTCTGATGGGTCGTCGGTCAAGTACACGACGGGTAAGCTGCCGCACCCGCCCTCGTATTCTTTCCACGCCGCCACGGCTGCTGACTGCCCAGGCCCCATCCTGTTTGGCGAGCCCTGCACCAACGCGCAGCACTCGTTCTTCCAGCTCGTGCACCAGGGCACCAAGCTGATCCCCACCGACTTCATCCTCGCCGCCCAGTCCCACAACCCCATCTCCGACAACCTGCACCAGAAGATGCTCGCGTCCAACTACTTTGCCCAGGCCGAGGCCCTCATGGTCGGCAAGACGGACGACCAGGTGCGCGCCGAGGGCACCAAGGACGACCTCGTCCCACACAAGCGCTTCCTCGGCAACCGCCCGACGACGTCAATCCTCGTCGGCGGCGCCATCGGCCCCGCGGAGCTCGGCGCCCTGATCGTCTACTACGAGCACCTCACCTTCACCGAGGGCGCCGTGTGGGACGTCAACAGCTTCGACCAGTGGGGCGTCGAGCTGGGCAAGGTCCTGGCCAAGAAGATCCTTCAGGAGCTCGACGAGGCGGGCAACGGCGAGGGCCACGACTCGTCGACGGGCGGGCTCATCGGGGCTTTTAAGAAGTATGCTAAAATTTGAGGACTGGCTTTTGTGAAAAGGAGAGGTGCATGAGCACGGGTATGAGAGGCACACGGGCTGTCGGGAGTAAAAGGATACGGAATCATGAAGGTTGCAACAGATTGAGGAAAGCAATTGAACGATTTGGACGCATCTGACGGTTAGGTGCTGCGAGTGACCTGTGCTTCTCCTACCCTGAGCTGAACGGAGCTGCCTGTGCGGGTGAGCAAGCGTGTGAGCAAGCGTGTGAGCAAGCGTGCAGTAATGTGATGTGGAAGGGCGTGCGTCGTTATCGTCGACATATCGGCCATGGCCTCCCCCTTGGCGCCCTTTCACTTCGTTCCTCCACGTGCCCTCAATTTAGGGCCTTGGTAAGTCTGCTTCTTCGTCCCTTTGGCCCCCAAGCATGCGCGAATTTTCCTTTCGGATGAATAAATGCCGCAGTCGTTGTCGTGCGGCGCTGATGCAGAGGACTCGAACGGCAACAATTCCTCCTCCTTGGTTTCCCGAGACAGATGCCCGCGAAGCACCAGTTTCCCGCCACGACAGAGGGAGACGGCTTTCCGGCGGCGCGCCGATGCCGGGCCGGCGATTCGTGCCGCGAGACAATGCTGCATCGAGCAGAACCTGCGTAGAGAGCAGGCCAGGCGGCGGCAGCGGCGTCTTTACGGCCAGAGGTGGTGAGTGAGCATGCGGGGAGCGCGTGGTCGGGCTATGCCTCGTCCTGCTCGTCCTGCTCGTCTTGGAAGAGACCGTTACGCACTTACGCACTTTGCCCGGCTCTGTGTGCAACGGCGTGCATCTCTGGCGGCCCTGTACTTCGTACGTGTGCTCGCAAGTGTAGTTTCATCTGTCTCTGATTGCCCCAGATCCCCGAGCTGTCTGCAGCCCGACGCGTCGTAGGGTGCCGCGACACGCGATTGCACTCGCAGGTCTCTCGGGGTCAACCGAACACCCAATCGGGGTTTCCACTTACTCAGACCATCTGACCACGAGTCTCCGGCACCGTCGTGGTCATCCAGAGCTCAGTGACGGACGTGGCTGTTCACTTTATTGTCTACTCGCAGGGTGACCGGGCGGTCTCACTCACGTACACGCATTGGTTGACGCAATTCGGGAGGACAAGGAGCCCGTAGGCGTTGATTCATGAAGAGCGTGTCCTCACGCTCCTTGAGGCGCGTGAGTCGGTCTTTATATACGTGAACGGGGCGCTAACGCCCCCTTAGCACGTCCGTCTCGCTCTCAAGTCTTCTACAGTGCCTGGGCTAGGGGGGAGGGGGAAAGGGTCTCCCTAGGCGAAGTTCGACCTGGCGAGCAGGTTCGCTTGAAAAAGGATTAGGACTAGCCTTCGGGCTAGAGCTTCGGAAATTGTGAAATCTATGGAAAGACCTGAAAGATCCGCGATTTCCCTGCATAATTAGTCTTTAGCTAACCCAGGGGCCAATGGAGATGGCTGCTGGATAGCCGCGCCATAGTCCCTTGGACTGCATACGCGCATTCAAGGGGGGGGGACTTTTCGACTTTCAACTCTCTCCGACATAAAGTTTCATTGGGGTTAGGGTTAGGGTCCCGCCTGGGCCCTATCGTAGCAACGCCAGGAGGTGGTTCAACGTGCCCACGCCCGCCCCCAAAAGTATACGTGTCCCTGAACGCCAAAGCGGTCCCAGTGCAGAGACTTTCCCAAAAAGCGCACCAATTGCCCGAGTAAAATACACGCTCCATGATGATGCCCGTGGTGACCCGTTTCAATGGGGCGTCTTGTCCTTGAACGGCACAAAGGCGTCCCGATCCGTGAACCGGTCGAGATCCGTCGCACCGTCCTGGTCAATGTCCATCATCTCGTCCACTCTCCGTTTTTCCCGTACGCCAGCCCCCGCGGTAGCCCCGGACTGCGCCGTTGCTCCGTTCTGCGGCTGGCCCGCTGCCAGCGTGTGCTGGGCGACGGCGTGGCGGGCCTTCAAGATGTCCTCCCACGTCTGCAGGATGCGTTTCATCTCCTCGTCGAAGCTGCAGCAGAACCGCTGGACGCTGATGAACTGGATTGTGGGCACCATTTTTTTACCAAACATGGCCATGATGTAGGCTGCCACGATGCCGGCGGAGCGGTCGTTGCCAGACTCGCACACGACGAGGACCTTGGCGCGGCGGAAGCCGGCCGCCGATCCACTGAGCGGGTGGCCCAGTTGGCTCCCCTCCAGCGCCTGGGCACGGTAGACGGCGAGCAGGTGGTCGTTGATGAGGCGGACCGCCACGGGGAAGGTGCGCACCATGCCCTGCGTCCCGTCAATGTCGAGCACATGGGCGGCGAGACCCAGCGTGGTGCTCGCCGTCTCCAGGCTGATGATCTTGGAACCCGCCATACGAGTGTCGCGGGCGACGAGGATCATGGTGATGCCGTGCGCCGTCAGGAAGCCATGGTCGCGGATGACGCTCGTGGGGCCGAG
Source organism: Tolypocladium capitatum (assembly GCA_002901185.1). NCBI lineage: Eukaryota > Fungi > Ascomycota > Sordariomycetes > Hypocreales > Ophiocordycipitaceae > Tolypocladium > Tolypocladium capitatum. Next base: position 31,198 of record NRSZ01000166.1, read on the forward strand.
GTAGAGGAAGTCGAGGATGGGCTGGGCCTCACGGCGCTGCTCGTAGGTCCACGAGATGGCGCTGTCCCGGGCGACCTGCGTCGTGTGGCGCGTGATGACGGCGAGGTCGGTGCTCGTCAGCTGCGTCGGGTCGACGTGCTCGAACGAGGGCATCAGGTCCATGTCGCTGCCGGCGCGGCGCTGGGGGATGGGTACGTGGATGAAGGGCGGGCTGGGCGCGCGGTATGTGTAGGGCGCGGCGCGGACCGTGTCTCCGGAGACGGGCGTGGAGCGCTCTGGCTTGTGGCTGGCGGCTGCAGAGGGGTGCATGGCGGCGGATAAGGAGGAGCCCAGGGCTTCGTCGTCGTCGGTGGTGATGATGATGAGCCAGTCGACGTGTTGTGGCGTCCTGTCCTCTGCCCCGTCTGCTCGCAGCCCTTCGGCCCTCTCGGCCCTCTCGCGGGGCACAGATAGCCGTACTGCCGGCTAGCGGGATATGATAAGGGTCCGCGCAAACGATGAATAGCAATTCGGCCCGCGGCGACAGCGGCACGGCGTCTCTGGATTCTGCGCTGCCAGGCTCGCGGGCCACGCGGGGGGAGATATGGTGGATAGGGTGTGAGAGCGGAGCTGCAGGCAGCGGCTGCGGCCGCGCTTCTCGCAAAGTTGGCCGCCGTCGCCTGCACCTGCCGTGGTTGGTCGTGTCAGGAACGGCAGGCAGCCCCTGCTCTTGGCAGCCCCACCCACGGCAACCCACGGCAACCCCACTCCAGCCCCACTCCGATCCGGCGGCTCCTCCCGCCGCGCCAAGTCGGCGGCACTGCTCGGACGGCCGGCGCAGTCTGCAGGACGGCGCAGTCTGCAGGGCAGCCAGAGCTGCCGGCGTCTCGTCTTGATTGTCCGTCGGCAGGGCCGCCGTCTTCAAGAGCACGGGCGTCACAGCCGCGGGAGCGAGTCTCTCTTGCTCACCGTCCATTACGGGTGCGTTGCCGTTCCGCTGGTTCCCCCCTATCATACATTGTGCACAACAGCCATCGTCTATCCAACGCCCGCCCGGTATGCCCGGCCTCGACGCCAAACAGCATGCTTCGTGACGCTCAGCCTCGCTCCGCCCACCGGCTCCTACAAGCCCGGTGGGGAATTAAACTAGCTGCTTCGCCAAGACGCCACCGGCGCTGCCTCTTCCTGCCCACGTCCGTCCGCAATGAGCGCGTCGTCGTGCTCCTGCTCGAGGTCCTCCACCGCGCCCTCCCCCTCGCCAATCTGCTCCATGCTCATCTTGCTCATCTTGCGCGACTGTGCCTGCAGCCTCTTGTTCTTCCGCTTGTTCTCCAGCTGCTCCTCGGTAAAGTCCAGCCGCTCCAGCGTCTGGATCAGCTTCTCCTCCACCAGCGACCGTACGTGGAACGCCAGCGCCTGGCTGCGGAACATCCCCGCGTACCGGTACGAGAGCCACACGTACTGGTTGATGGCGACGTGCAGAGACTCCAGCTTGTAGAGGTACTCCTGCGCGCCGCCTGCGTAGTCTTCCAGGTTCAAGTCCAGGAACTCCAACGGAATCTCCTTGATCGACAAGAGGTCGCCGGCCGAGTTTTCCGCCACAACTCGCGCCAGGGCCCGCAGGACATCGACGGCGCCCTCGGCGCGGAGTGCCACGGGCAGGTAGCAGAACGTGAGCCTGTCGTGGATTGTGAGAGGGAGGTCTTGGATGATGTCGGCAATCTCGAGGATGTCGTTTCCGATGTTTAGACGATATCGTGGTCCCACCGTTGCCGCCGCCTTGATCCGCATCAGGATAAACGACAGCGGCGTGTCGGGGGGGAAGTATGATGCGAAGCGCTCGACGATGCCCGCCGGAGGCTGGATGCACGCCGCTTCAATGTCATCCACCTTTTTCTGAAAGGCGCGGTGGACGTTTCTCAGGTCTGCGTGGTCCATGGTGGTCACGTAGCCAACCTTTTCCAGCTCCGCCTCCTCTGCTGACGCCGAGCCTTCCCTGACCGCGCTCTGAGCCGTCCGGTACCGCCCAGCCCTGCCACCAATTTGCTTAATCTCGGGGTACGTAAGCAGACGGCTCTGGTTCCCGTCAAACTTGGTCACCGACTCCAAGATGACGCGGCGAATCTCGAGGTTCAGGCCCATGCCGATGGCATCACTGGCCACGATGAAGTCGTAGTCGTTGTCGGGGTCGTTGAACAAGGCAGCCTGCTGCACGCGCACTTCGGGCGGCAGCGAGCCGTAGATGATGGCGCAGCGTCTACCCGTCTGAGTCTCCACGTTGCGCTTCAGGACGTGCAGCGACAGCCGACTGAAGGCGACAATGGCATCGCCCTTTTGCAGGTTGTTGTAGTCGCCTTCGATGGCCGTATCCATGGTCCTGAGCGGGCTGAGGCGGTCGTAATGGTGTACAACGCACTTGTCGCCGATGCTAGCACACAGTGCTTGGATGAGAGCGACCGCCCGGTCCTCGCCACAGAGGTGAACCTCCTTTGCCTGCACACCGAGCAGAGCAGTCGTCCAGGCGTTGCCACGTTCCGGATCGGCAATCATCTGGATTTCGTCGATGACAGCAACGTCAAATCGGGTATTTAGAGGCACCATTTCCACCGTACAGCTGGAAAAGTACAGATCCGCGTCCTCGGGCATGCGGACCTCTTCGCCCGTAATCAGAGCGCAGGGTCGACCTTTGGCCTTGAGTCGTTGGTAGACCTCGGTGGCCAGCAGACGAAGCGGCCCGGCGTATACGCCGCACGTGGAGTTCTCCAGGGCCTTGAGGGCGTTGTACGTCTTGCCCGAGTTTGTCGGTCCGACATGGACGTGAATTGTCCGCTGCATGGTCCGCGTGGCGGGGAACCATTCGTGAGGGAACCGAAAGTCGAGCAATCGCTTCTGGCTGTCCTCCAGCTCCCTTGAGAACCGCTGCCGGACGACAAACGACTGGAATGAGTACTGGATTTCCTTGGTGAGGCCCTTGATGTCCTTCATGATGAACGCATCCCTCAGGTTCCAGAAGAGGGGGTTCTTGTCGCGCCGAGTGACGTTTTGCTCCGCAAGAGAAAAGGCGTGGTCCAGTGCGTTCATGAACAGCGCGGCTTGCCTGTTCAGCTCGTCCTCGCCGATGCCGGCCGCCGAGAACTGAGACGACGCCAGCTGCGTGAGGACGACCTGCAGGCGATGCAGCACGGTGGACCGGAAGACGCCATGGCGGCCGGTGTATTTCTTGGTAAAGTCAAGACGCAGCCTGCTCTTGGGGTCATGGCCTTGGCTGACCTATGCGTACATGTCAGTCATATGTCCATCGACGGGGCGCCAGGGGAAGGGCCGGGGCTCACCGAGTCGGCTCGAGATCGGGCGGCAATCTTCGCCGCGGTCTTGGACTCGTCACGGGGGGATGCCGGCCCCTTATGGGGAACTGGCTTGTTCGAGTGCTGACCCTGTTTCCTGGGCGGACCGCGATTTGCTTGGAGAGTCGTAGTCGTAGACAGAACGCGACGACTTATCCTTGCCGGTTGAGGACTGACTCTCCAAGCCACTGCTCGGGCCAGATGTCTCATGGCCACAGCCTCATCAATATGCCAAACATGCTTTCCCGGGCGGAAACCGATCTTCAAAGCAGCCGGGAGAAGAATTCGTGGTCTCACGAAAGAACCTTGCTCATCCATCGCCCCCTGTCAATCTACAAATAAAAATCGCCCATCACGTGACGGCGACTTGTGGTGGATGTGAACCTGTGGAATCTTCAACACCAGATTAAGGCTTTAGCAATTAACTTTGCACAGATTGCAATTGAATCTGATTACCCACAAAGATGTCTGCTTCATATTTATAAGTTAATTGCTCGTGGACGGCATTCAAGCCCCCCGCAGGCGCACAGGTTAAAGTGAGAGGATCCTCGCGCCACATTACTGCGCCACAGCCAGTGGCGTCGTGGCGCCGGCAAACCCCCCGATACGCAACCCAGGCGCTTCTTAATCACCACCGCGCGACCGAGACGGACGACGCCAAACCACCAAACCGGCACGATGGCGTCGTCCTCCACACCTGCGACGCCCCTCCTATAGTAGGTCCTCAACGACGCATCCAGAGCTTCCCTCTGGGCCATGCCTCAGCTACAGCGACAACCTGCTTACTCGCACCTCCACAGCTCCTGCATAGCACACAACACCACCATCCTTGCAGAATGCACCACCTCGGCCTCGTCGCAGACCTCGTCGCTCGCCTCCCTCATCCTCCCCAACATCGAGCACGCCTCGTCCCAAAAGTTGACGTACACGTACGGCCAGCACCAGATCCACTACGTCGCCGAGTCGCCCTCGGAGCACCCGAGCCACCCCGCCGCCGGTGGCCTCACCTTCCTCGTCATCGCCGACGCCTCGCTCGGCCGCCGTGTGCCCTTCGGCTTCCTCTTCGAGATCCGCACGCGCTTCTTCGCGCAGTTCCCCGAGGACAGCAGCGACTTCGCCGACATGCCCAACTACGGGGCCGGCTCCTTCAACGCCGAGCTCAGGGGCCTGATGGTCGAGTACGGTACCACGAGTACGAGTGGAGGCCGCGACGACGCCATCGGCAACGCGCGCCGCGGGATTGATGATGTCAGGGGCATCATGACCAAGAACATCGAGGGCCTGCTGCAGCGCGGCGAGCGCCTGGACATGCTGGTTGACAAAACGGACAGGCTGGGCGGCAGCGCGCGCGAGTTCCGGGTGCGGAGCAGGGGGCTGAAGCGCCAGATGTGGTGGAAGAATGTCAAGCTCATGGCGCTGCTCGCCCTGGTCATCTTCCTCATCGTCATGGCCCTTGTCCTCACCATCAAGAACGCAGCAGGATAGGGGGCAGGCTCGGCGGAGGCGCTCCACGGAGCAGCGATATCGTGGGTGGCGAGCATACGTCGAAAGGGACGGGACGGCAGGCCGCCCGAGTACTGAAGAATCTGCTCTTTGTATGATGGGGATTAACGGGAGCCAACCAGGCAAGGTTGCGGCATCGGGCGCAAGAGGCGTAGGCACTGTTGACGGAAACCCCACATTGTGGGCAATGAGTGCACCGCTCTTCTTGTATATTCGCATTGTGGTCCTCCTTTGGGTCCATGAGTGGTGTTTGTATCCTCCCGAGATGCCCCTGTTGAAGTAAATGCCATATCGGCGGTTCATGGGTGTCGTTGATTCAATCCCTCTCTCGTCCTGCCTCGGCACGTCTGCTCGGCCTAGTTGTTGGTGTTGTCGGCAGCTTCCCGGGTAGACCCAGCCTCGAGATGTATCGTTGACGGTGCTCTCGAGTCCATCCAAGATGACCCAGTTCGTCCATCCACATATCACCTCACAGCTTCGGCCCCTGGGCCCCATCCCCCGCCTGGTACACATACCCATGCGCCACAGGACTGCTACTACCGTTACCCGCCATCCCCTGCCCCGGCCGCAGCACGGCGGGCGCCCTGCGCAGCCGCTCCGTGAAGAAAACCGGGTGCAGCGTCGACGCGCTCAGCGGAAGGTGCCTGTCCGACGCGGTCTGTATGGGAGCGGCGTTGGTGGTGGCGGGAGGCGTCGCCGCGAAGCCCATTTCTTCAGCGAGGATATGCACAGTTGCTCTATGTCATGGGTGGCTGACGTGGAGTCTGTGCCGAACACGACTGGAAATAGGTGTTGTACGAAGTACGGGCCGGTTGCTGGGCTCACATCCTCGGCAAGATGGGTGGTTGACGTCATGACTAAGCCGAGCGACACGGCGGTTATGATGCTGCCACCGACGAGGTTGAGCTGCAGCGGCATGCATCGCATTTCCACATTACAAGTGGTCGGCTCGGTTTGTGTTGATGGGCCTTCACCTCGGCGCTCGTTTCAGATGAGCAGCGTCAAGGTGCTGCTCCCAGCATCCATCGCCAACAGGATCTGTCTAACCACTGTACGTTGCCAACGCTCGCCTATGTACAGCCCAAATAGTCGCAACTCATACTACGCCAGATGCCGTCGCCCTAAACCACGGCTCAACTTCTCGACGCCCTTGTATGCTCCTCGTAAAACTCCAGCGTCAGCGCCGCCAGGAACCCCGGGATGCAGCCCTTCTCCCGGACCCAGAAGCCAATCTGGTCGCCGATCCTGCGCGCAAAGGCGCTCTTCGGCCCGCCGCCCACCTTCATCGTGCCGCGCTCGCCGTCAAACACAATCGAGTTCTCGTGCTCGTCCGTCTGTGACGGGAAGAAGGTGCTCTCCACGCGCATTTTGCCGTTGGGGATGAAGGTGACCGTCCAGCCCAGCGTGGAGAAGATGGCCTCCTTGAACTCCTGCGACTTGGACCCCCAGACCTCCTTCAGCCGCCGCGCCGACTTTTGCGCCGACGCCGTCTCGGCCTTGGCGACGGCAATCTCCCGCTCCATAGCACCCAATACGGACGTCGGGATGACGGGAACCGATGAGTCTCGGTGTTTGGATTGCAGCATCGAGAGGAGGTCCTTGTTCTCCTTCTGCAGTGCGTCGAGCCTGCTCCGCTTGATTGCTTCGTAGTCCGAGGTTGGGTTCGACCTCAAGGACAGGACCCGGGTCTGGTTCTGCTCCTTGGCGGCCGACAGCTGCTCCCGGCTGCATGACAAGTCCTTTTCCAGCAGCGCCGCTTTTGTCTGCAAGCCCGTCAGCTCGTCCTGGAGCTTCCGGTTCTTGCGGCTAAGCTGCCCGTATTGTTCCTCAACGTCGTCATCCTCGGGATGTGACCTCTTCGTCCCGGCCACCAGCTGTGTTGGCATTCCCGTGGAGGGCTCGACGGAGGACAGTTCCGCGTGGAGGCTCTGCACTTCGGCCTTGTAATCGTCGACGAGCTTTTCGAGCTCCCGGATCCGCACAGCGTGTGCTTCGTCGTACTGCTCCGGCTGCATGCTGTGGTCTTCATCGTCGGTGGCTCTGAGTTGCGCACGCAAGTATTCCACCTCTTTTAGCGCCAACGCGCGCTGACGGTCGAGCCGCATGCGCGCCTTGTCAGTCGACGCAGCGCCGGCCGTGGCTTTCGCCGTCTCGACCTGATCCTTGAGCTGCGTCCTCTCTTCCTTTAAGCTCTGCATCGTCTTCTCCTGCGAGGTCATCTCGGCACGCATGGCGCCGAGTTGCTCCACGTAGGACGCCGTCGTCAACCGTTCCTGTACCAGCGCACGAGCCATGGCCTCGGGAGAGTCAAACTCGTCGTCTCCGGTTTCCGATGAGTGCTGCAGATACGAGGTCCAAGCCAGGCGTTCGTCTTGCAGCCGCTGTCGCTGTAGGCGGGCCTCGGCAAGTTCTGCCTCGAGCGTTTCCATCGACTCTAGCCGCCGCCGCAGTGTCCTCTTCTCTTCCTCGACAATCTCGACTGCTTTGTTGAGGGACCGTAGGCGCTTCAACTCGAACAGTTGGTCTCGGTTGGTGGCCTCGAGGGCGCGGATGTGCTGCACCTGCTCCGTCAACTCCTTCTTGATTATCTGCATGGTTTCCGCGTCGCCGCTCTGTGCTTTTAGCCGCAGCACATCCGCCTCTAGCCTGGCAATCTGGTCGTCTCTGTCTCCTGTCTGCGCCTGGGCCTGCTGCAGGGCCTGCTCCTTTGCCTGGTTCTCCTGCTCCAGTTCCGGTATCGAGTTCTGGTACGCGGTAACCTGCATCTGCATGTCGGTGACCTTCTTGTCCGCTATCCGGGCAGCCTCCTCCTTGGCGGCCGACAGGTCGTCCAACTGCTCCTGGAGCAGCCGGGCTTCGTCTTGGGCATGGCGCGCCTTACGCTCCAGCACCTTTTGTTCCGTCTCGGCGCCTTCCCTGAGCTCCTCCATCTCGCGTCGGATGGCCTCCACCTGGTCGGCCGCCTTGGCTTGCTCGGCCTCGGCAGCTTGCCTTTGCTGCGCCTCCTCTTGCTCGCGGCGCCGGGCACGCTCCATCTTGTTGTTCTGTTGCGACATTGCGATGTCCTTTTCCTGCTCAGACGTCTGCATGCGGTATTGCAGAGTACCAATCTCCGCCTTGAGGGCTTCTATTTCCTTCCTGTACTTTTCGTACTCGTCGGCGTCAGGTGGCGCCAAGTTTTCCTTGGAGCTCTCGCGCGAGCCGGGGCGGACGGATTCAGCAGCGTAGCTTTGGCGCGACGACGGTCGCTGGGTCGTCTCTGCGCCAGTGATGAGGTTGTATGTCGGCTGAGTTACGCGAAACGACGAAACCTGGAGCGTCCTTCTCATTAGCAGCGCGCCCGACGGGACAGGGGCACAGCTGGCTGTCTGCGAGCTTGTTCACCTACCCGCGACTCGCGAATGTTCGTCTGAGGATGTGGCAGGGCAGAGGTGCTATTAACAGCGCGTAGTCTGCTCGTCGCAGAGCTGCGGCGGCCCTGGAGGCCGCCGCGGTCCC
>NRSZ01000883.1:1974-33075 GCA_002901185.1 Tolypocladium capitatum
TTTCGGTTGAGAAAGGGAACTGGGCGCGCGGCATGGATCGTCGCCGACCGTCTTCCTCCGGTTGTATCAGGGGAGGCGGCTGTCACCATGGCGTGACGGCCTCTCCAGCTGGTGCATGAGTTCACGAATGGTCCCCTCCACAAGACTTGCCCTGGTGTTTCTTTTGTTTGTCTCGAGACTACCGATTCACCGTTTGCTGGATCGACCCTGCAAATGCTGTTTCTGTTTCTCTTATCTGATTTTAACTCGCTTCCTCCCGCGGCTGTGTTTTCCTCCCATTCGATGGCTTGTCTCTCTCGGGAGAGAAGGAATCGTGGCTTTGCATCACACACCGTCCCCCGAAAGAAAAAATCTCCCCAGCAGGAGCTGTTCTCCACGGCCGACGAGAGACGACTTTCTCCGCAGCGCGACAAGTTCATAGGGGCAGGAATGGCAGAGCAACGAGAATACCTTTCTACTTTTCCCCCACGGGATATCGGAGAGGGGATATCTGTTTGATGCGTTCTTACCCTGGTGGATGCTTGTGGGAAACAAGTCTTGGGCGTGGATTAATGAAACAAGAAAATTCAACAGCTATTGCAGAACAACAGTGAATGAATGCCGGCTAAGTGTGAAGAAGTGAAATATGGCGTTGATTCGTTGGATTACTTTAACTACTAATTCGTGAGGTGTGTGACGTGTGCATATGTCATTTCTCGTCCAAGTGTCCCTCGTCATGATGCCGACTCCAACACCCAACCATGTGTTGTTCCGCGTTCCGTCTTCACGGTCTTCCCTCTTCACGGCATCAGAGCGTTCTGCTGCATCAGAGCGTTCTGCTGCATCAGCAGCCTCGCCGCCCTCTGCAGCCTCTCCTGCTTGTCCCTCACCGCGCGGTCCCCGTCACCACCGCTGCTCTCCTCCCCCGGCGGCGGCGGCGGCGGCGGCGTGCCGGCGCGGTACATGGCTGTGCGCATGACCTCGTCGCCATCTGCGGCCGCGAAGGCGCAGTCGTCGTCGTCGTCGTCGTCGTGGAGGCGGCCGCGGAGGGACAGCCGGCGGACGAGCTGGCGCCAGAAGCGGCGGCCGCGCGAGGACGACGAGGGCCGCAGCAGGGAGGAGGCGGTGGAGGGCGCGGAGGGGACGGAGGAGGAGGAGGCAGAGGAGGGCAGGCTGGCGGTCGGGTCGAGGGCGGAGGCGACCTCGGAGCGCCAGATGAGGATGCGGGCTTGGGCGGTGGAGGAGAGGCACGAGGGGCGGGCGGCGTCGGTGGCCATGGCGGCGATGCCGAGATGGGGGGCCGCTGGGCTCGGTTGCGTCGTTTGCTTTGAGAGGCAGGACCCGGTTCAAAGCGTGGTGGTGGAGGTGGTGGAGGTGATCATCTTCCGCCGCCTCGTCCGATGTGTGACGGCACCGCCTCGCGCCCGGCTTCAGTTCCGTAGACCAAGCGTCAGTCGACCCGCCGAGCCGCAGGTGCCGATCGTGCAGGTATGGTGATGCGCCGCCGCCGCAGGTATGTATGCCAGCACCGGCAGCCGCCGAGCGAGCGAGCGAGCAAGCAAGCGGTGGGCGCCGTTGGCGAACCGGCGGCTACTGACGCTCCAGCGGCGCCCGGCCTTGGTGTTTCGCAGGCGACGAGAGGCGGCAGCCGAATCGAGTCGGTGCCAGGGAGGGAGCAGCAGCAGCAGATGGGAGGGTCGTCGGGCGCCGCAGGGAGGCAACAGGCGAGGGTTTATCGAATCGCCGGAGCTTAATCGCTCGGACATCTGGGATGGCTGGTCTCGTGACAGAGGGGCGGTGCAACTGCCGCGCCCCCGTCCACGATGCAGGCTGGTCGGAAGATGCCGACGACCATCCAAGGCAGAGCCGCTGCAGCTGCTCCGGAGCTGATGGTATGGCGGTGGAGAAGGCTCCTGCGGGGGTGGAGCATGGTCACATCAGAGCGCCAGGGTGCCAACGCACGCACGCATCCACGGTCGTACGGAGCACAAAATCACATCACACCACGGCTTGACAACAGCAAACGCCAATGGCGGCCGGCCGATGCAGGCCTGTACGTTCCCGGCTGCGTGTCCGCGCCGCGTGAAGACAGCAATCCGAACGGCGCACGAATGCAATACATGACGATCCAACCCACCGCGTCTCCCGCATGACGCCACCGCCACCCCTCACGCTCGCATCGCGACCTGCCGCACCGCTGCCGCCTGCAGACTCACCCCCTAGTGCTCGGCTGCAGCGTCTCCCACCCGCCCATGTCCTCACCGCCCTCGTTCAGCGTGTCCAGCAAGTCCACCGGCACCCTCGCCCTCACCCTGGCCCCGTCGCCTGTGGCCCAGGCGGCCTGAGCGTGCCGGGCCGAGACCCGTGCCTGCGAGCCGTCGGGACTTGCGGATGGCTGCCTGTCCGGGCCTGCCGCCGGCTTTCGTGCGAGGGCGGGCGGAGATGTAGATGACGTTTGCTGCGGCCGCGTGGGCGGCCGAGGCTGGAACCCGCCGTCGTCGCTCCTCGTCGTGCCGTTGCTCGCGCCGTTGCTCGCGCCGCCCGTCGACGACTTGGCGACAAGGGGCGAGCTCGTGGCGAGATGCGCCGGCTTCTTGGCCACCGGGGGCCGCGATTTGCCGCTGCCCTTGAGCTGCTGCGACAGCTGCGACAGCTGCGACAGCTGCGACGTCTGCGACGACGCCGCTGATGCCGGCCGAGGCCTCGTCGGCAGGGGCGGCAGCGTCTGCGTCCTCTCGAGTCGTCCCGATCCAGCGTCCGCCGACGTCGCCGGCCGTGACCCGGCCGCGCCCTGTCGTCTCGGCGGTGGCGCGGGCGCGGGCACGGGCGACGAGTTGTCGGGCTGGCTCCGTGCGCTCTGCTCGTCGTCGGACCTCATCCGCCCGGCCTTGGCCGGCAGCTTGGCGGCGTCATACGGCGGCGGCAGTTTCCTGGCTACCGCGCTCGGCGCGCCGGCCTGCATCTGCATTGCCATGGGGAGCGATACCTTTTCGTACGGAGAGCTGGAGATGCTGGACAGAGACGCGCCCGGCGATGAACGCGGGACGGATACCCAGTCCGGCTCGTCGCTGTGGCTAAACGGATTCGGCGCCCGGTTCGGGTTCAGCGCCATGGGCTGTCCGTCACGCCCGTTCGGTGTCGACACCTGTGCGCGGGCCGGCTGTCTGTTGTCCAGCCACCACTTCTGGCGATCCGAGCTCGCCGGAGGCAGGCCCGGCTCGATGGCGTCGTACCCTAGCAAGTCCTCGTCCTCAGTGTCTTCGCCGTCGCCCGCCTGCGCCGTCGAGTCTCCGACTTCTGCCTTCCGGCGCTCGTACAGCTCCTGGCTGATGGACCCGCGTAGGGCCTCGTCGACGATGCTGACCCTGCATTCGAATGTGGCGTAGACCGGCCGATGGTCCGAAAACCTCAGCGGTGCCGAATCGTAGGACAGTTGTCGAAGGTTGGATCCCTTTCTCAGGATGCGGTCGGTCCAGGCTGGTATCCGCGCCTTCTCGCTGGGCGACGTTAGCACGTGTGTTATCTACCCGCCGCCACTCGAGGCAAACTCACGAGCTGTCGTAGTTGTCCGTCCCAATGTCAAACTTGTACGTTGGCATGAAGCCGATGCGCGCCTCCGAGTAGAATGGAAACGCCAGCCCCGCGACCATCTGCAGGTTCAGCTGGTCATTCTCGTACAAGGTAGCCAGATCGCGCTTCTTGACCAGAGCCCGCGCTGCTTCCAGGCCCAGGCCGATGCGGTAGTTGAAGTCGCCCAGCCAGATGATTGCGTCTGCGGACCCCCGTCAGTAAGTCTATGCGGATGCAGGTTGGCCTCGGCCGTTGCTCACCGTGGTCCTCTATCCCTCTGTTCCGCTGGAAGCGCAAGCCATGGTGGATCGTCGCGTAGTCTCGGTTTCGCTCGTCGTAGTTGGCGAACCCGGCCGCCAAGTGCGCCGTGACGAAGCAGATGTGCGTGTTCGCGTAGTCGAAGCGGATGGCAACGGCGCCCTTGTTCCCGGCCATGCCCGAGAGGCCCGTCTTCTTGACGCTCCCCTCGACGTTCTTAATGTGGCACAGAATCGACGTCTTGACAAAGAGGCACAGCGCGGCTCCGACGAGCTGGCCGCTGCGTAAGAGCACGTACCTTTCGCCGCCGATGCTCGCCTGCCTCTGGTTCAGGCTGCGCTTGACAGACTGCTCCCACAGATATTTCCTCGACGGGTCGCTGTTCATGATTTGCTGCGGGCTCAGCTCGACGATTTCCTGGAAGGCGACGACGTAAACGTCTGGCTGCTCCTCGCCGAGCGAAGGAGGGAACAGCCACGGCGACAGATCGTGACTGGTCCCGTCGGTGCGACCGTTGAGGTTGAATGTTCCGGCCCAGATGCTGATGTTCTCAAACGACGAAAACTCGTCGCTCTGCTTGGCCAGCTCCGCGGACACAAAGTCGCTGATGGGGTCGAACAGGTGAACTGGGGCCTGCCCAATGAGGCGGCCAAGCAGCATGTCAATCGTGATCTGCCGCGAGGGATCGACAAAGTTGTTGTGGTAGATGCGCTGCACCGACTTTCGCATGTCCGCCACTGCTCCCGAGAGCGACATCTTCCCGTGTCGCGTAAACGATGACTTGAGCGCCCCCGTTCCAGCGTATATCTTGGACAGGGAGTCGCCGTTGTCCGCCCAGAGGCTGGAGTGCCTCATCCAGAAATCAGACGCCGCAAACTCTCCCCTATGTCCCAGGAAGGCCTCGACGGCCATCTGCGAGATCAAGGTCTGGATGAGATTCGTCCGGTCGAGGCAGTCCAGGCAGTTGGTGCGGAAGACGCCCTCCTGCTGCAGCACGACGACCATGCGTGTGCCGTTGGGACCGCCGCCACCCTCCGCACCGTCACCGCTCTCCTCGGCGAGGAGATACGCAAAGCCGTCTGTCGAATCTTCAATGTATCGGCGAATATCCCGCGCCGCCTCGTACCCTGCCGGGCCCTTGGTCTCCGCGTGAAAGTCGTAGTGCGTCTCTCGCAGCAGCGCATGGTCAGGCGACCCGTCCGCGCCGCGGCGGCTCAGCGGGCAATGCCGGACGCCGTTGCGATACATGTTGCTGAGCTCCACCTCGGCGGGCTTCGACTCGCTGAGGAGGTTGATGATGTGAACCGCGCCATAGACGTGCTCGAGGTCCTCAAAGTGCTTGTTGAACGTCGGCTGAGTTCCCTCTGGTGATCTCGTGACCGTAATCTTCTGGCGACCAGGAAGCAGGTCCGCGGCCTGTTCCCAAAACACCGGCACCGAGCCCCGGACTTGGGCATACGAGAACAACGTGCCGATCGGACTCCAAAACGTCGTTTCGGTTTCGACAAAGTTGGCCACGTGCCCATCGTCGTCGATTCCTCGAGAGTTGAACCGAGTCCCTGCTCGTCTGCACGAAAGCCGGGATATCAGGGTCAGAAATGACGGCATCCCGCTCTTGGATCCCTTGAGGGGAGAAGCGCTCTGCGGCAGGGTCATTGTCTTACAAAACCCGCGAATGGCAGACGTGAGGATGCGGGACGAGTCCAGGGCCTCGCGTTCCTGGGGCATGAGCCGGGAACGGAACTGGACCAGAGGGCTGATCATGAAGGAATTCCATAGGTACGTGTCGTCAAAGTTGTCTATGTCAAAGGAGTTGGAGTTTATTGGCCTTGACGCGTCAGCATCAAAGGCATTTGCTTTTCAGCTCGAGGACCTCGGCTCACCTATCCTGCAGCCTGTTCGTCACATCAAAGTCCGTGCTGTAATAGAACGACCCGTTGCTGAGCAGCTTGCGCAAATCGTGGCACGGGTGCTCGATGGGCACTTCTCTCCGTCCCAGACCCTGGCCGTACGGGGAATTCGCGCTGTAGACGGACGAGGCATCCGGCATCTCGAGCTCCGTCGGTTCCAGCGGCACGACGTCGTCGTAGTCTGCGCTGCTCAGGCAGTAGAAGGCCACGGTAGAAATACGTTCCACAGTTTCGCCAGGCCGCACCGTCGCGGTCCTCACCGCGTGAGTGATGACCGAGAGGAAGACCTCCCCGTCGACGGCGATCAGGCCTAGTGTTCCGTATATAGGTCGCGGGGCGAGCGGCCGGTAGTCCTTCAGCAGCCGCTTCGAGATGGGTGAGAATTCGACCATGCATTTGGCCACCAGCGGCTCGCCGGCGGTGCGCGGCTTCACCGAGTGCAGCGACGTGTGCGAGCCATTGTGGACTCCCTCGCTCGCGGACGAGCTGTACCGCAGGATGAGGGCATGGGACGAGGACACGATGGCGATGGATCGGAACGGATAGTCGCGGATATAAAGCTCGCTCGACTTTTCGGGGGCGGGAGCCTGCGCACCCCACGAACCTGGTGGGTGGTCCATCGAGGAGGGGACGGGGGCATTGGGAGACTCAGCGCCGGGCGGAGGAGGGCGATGGCATCAGGAGCGAGGTCCGTCCATGGTCCAGGCTTCGGATTGTTCGGTGGCTGAGGCAAATCCTTCCTTCGGCTTGCCCTGATGTCGTAATGGGGACTTGGGACCGAGGGATGTTGGACGCTGCTCGTTGTTGTCTCGGGAATGACGTCGCTGGTGGTGGGTGTTGATATTGGCCGGACGAGCTGGCTGCCCCGCGGACAGAGCCTCATTCATATTAATTTTGTGTGATTTCACTGCGGCAGGACATTATTATTCAATTTTACTGTTCAGGCACTCCATAAAGACCAAGAGCTGTTGCCAGCTCTGAATGCTCTGCATCCTTACGTCCATAGAGCGAGGTATTTTAGGTAGACAGCAGGCCACTACGCGGTGTTGCAGTCGAGTGATGGGGGAATTCACCGACACCAGTCTGAAGGCGATGGAAATTGGCCAGCTTTCCAGAGCGTTCAGGATGGTCATCTCCCAGCACGGCGAGATAGCGCAGAGACCTGTGGCTCGCCCATCCAACAAGAGCCTCCGTCTCTCCAGTGCCGGTCGATTGCCGTGGATATACTCCTCGCCAGCCCACGCCATTCCAGCACGCAGGCAGTGCAGGCAAACAGTGCAGGCAAGCTGCGCAGGACTCATGCCATCGGGCAAGCAGGCCTCGCGGCATGCCGAAACAGGGACAAGAAACAGCTTGCAGAATAGGCTTCAGATTCGAAATTGAGATCATGCTTCCCGTTTGGAGAGCGTTCAGTCTCTTCCTATCATGTTTTGTTTGAAGAAATCATCACCAGCCATGTGGGAAAAAGGGTAAACCTGGTGGGTGGGTTGGGCGCGCCACGAGGAAAATACGAGTAAGTCACCCCGCTGATGACTCAGCTGGACCGCAAATTCCGACTGCCTGAGGCGTTCTCCGTGCGTGGAGCTACTTCCTGCACAAGTCCCCTACGTGTTCCCCTTTCCCGCGTCATTACAACGTTAAATACCCCCAACCTCTACCTGGAACGCAAGTACCCCCTCCATTGCTGCAACCTCGCATAACGGCTCTGGGAAGGGATCAACAAGCCGTTCCAGCCTGCCTGCCTTCCCTGCCAATTGCCAAGTTCGTCCCTTCTGCAAAAACAACATTTCCTCCACATCGCCATCCTCGCAGTACGAAAGTAGGAGCTCTCGAGTCCCTCGGCAAGCTTCCTAGACGCCCTCGCTTCCCTGCATCGCCGTCTGTTGCGGAGTCGCGACTCGTGCTACCACCGTCATGAACGACTTTGGTCAGCCTGGTGGCGCCGACGATGAGTTCGCGGCCGTCCACAGGTGTCTGACCGAGGTGGTAAGTCAGCCCGTCGCCGGCCGGCCAGCCAGCCAGCTGCGCCGTCGTCCTCTAGTATCATTCTCGCGACCGACCGACTGACGCGCCAAACAGGATGCCGACGCCGACAAGTTCGAGAGCTGGGAGAAGCTCATCAACGCGTGCGAGACCCTCGAAGGCGGCCTGAGCCGCAACTCCAGCCCCGCCGCGCTCGCCGCTTGCCGCGATGCCTTCGATCGCTTCCTCGCCAAGTTCCCCCTCTACTTCGGCTTCTGGAAGAAGTACGCCGAGTTCGAGTTCCAGGTCGCTGGCACCGAGTCGGCTGAAATGGTGGGCATTACCCGTCACCGTAACCAGAGCGCGGCAGAGCGCTAAGACACAAGCTTCAAAGGTGTACGAACGAGGCATCGCCTGCAACCCTCACTCGGTCGATCTGTGGGCAGAGTACTGCCGCTTCAAAATGGACACGGTCCACGACACCGACGTCGTCCGAGAGTAAGTATTGCCAGGCGGTTTTTCCTTACCCGTAACGCATAGCCACCAACATAGCATCCCGCGAGGTCGTCATGACCCCGTCGTCCATATCCGTGAACCTCACGCGTTGGCCGTCGACGCGTGTGATGGTGAGATATGCCCTCACTGGCCCTACTATGCCGGGATGCTCTCTCATGCTCTGCACCAGGCTCTTTTTCTAATGGTGCCGCGCGTGCTTCCTCACAGCTGCTCCGTCCTCCTTTGCAGCTTGCCCTTCCGTCGAACACCCACCGAACTCGGTTTCTTCGCCATTGCTTCCCTGGTCATAGTCCCCTCTCTTGTACTGACCCTCTTTCTCCACCCTTGTCCCCCCTTGTGCTTGATTTCTCGACCCCTGATCATATCGCTCTAACGTGGCTCCCTAGCTTCTTTGAGCATGCCTCCACCATGGTCGGCATCGACTACATGTCCCATCCTTTCTGGGACAAGTACATTGAGTTCGAGGAGCGCTCAGAGTCCCCGGCCCGCGTTTACGCTGTCCTGGCTCGCATAGTCCGCATCCCACTGCACCAGTTCAATCGCTACTTCGAGCGCTTCCGTCCCATGATTCACGAGCTCGACTTGGAGCATCTTGCGCCCGCCGACGTGCTCGAGCGGGTCCGTGCCGAGGTGCAGGCGGAGGCCGTGGCCTATGGCGCTCCCCGGGCCGAGTTGGAGGTTCAGCGCGACATTCGCGGCAAAATCGACAGCATGTACCTCGAAGTGCACACGGCGACACAGACTGAAGTCACGCGGGTCTGGGCATACGAGTCTGAGCTGGGGCATCAGTTCTTCCACACGGTCGAGCTCAGCCACCAGCAGCTTAACGGCTGGCGCAAGTACCTCGACTTCGAGGAGGCCGAGGGCGACTTTGCGCGCACAAAGTGCGTCTATGAGCGGTGCATTACCGTCTGCGCTTTCTACGACGACTTTTGGCTCCGCTACGCCCGATGGATGTCTGGTCAGGGCAAGACGGAAGAGGTTCGCCACATCTACTCGCGCGCGGCCTTTTTCGTACCCATCAGCCGACCCGGCATTCGATTGCAGTGGGCCTATTTTGAGGAGAGCCAGGGCCGGGTTGACGTGGCGCAGGACATCCACGAGGCGATTCTGATGAAGCTCCCCGACTGCATCGAGGTGATTGTCTCATTGGCACACCTTCAGCGCCGACAGAAGGACCTCGCAGCAGCGGTCCAGGTCCTCAGGGATCAGATTGACGCCCCGATTGGTGATTTGTACACCAAGGCGGCGTTGGTGGCCGAGTGGGCCATGCTGCTGTGGAAGTCGTCGAATGGTTCGGCCGAGCCGGCGCGCGCTGTGTTCCTCAAGAATGCGCAGTGGTACGGGGACAGCCGCAACTTCTGGGAGAAGTGGTTCCAGTTCGAGCTCGAGCAGCACTCGGAGCGGCAGGAAGAGGCTGGCCACCGTGTTAGACACGTGTTCACCGAATTCCGCCGCACCAGCCGGCTGCCGGCTGCGGTGAAGAGAGACATGGCACAGATCTACTTGGACTTTCTGGTGCATCGCGGCGGCCAGAGTTCGATGCTGGAGTATCTGGACGTGGATCGGGAGATGTTTGGGTAAGCGGAGCCGCGACAGACGAGGCTGCTCCGAGAGCGGGTGTGAAGTGCTAACCAGAGCGAGCAGACCGGCATCCGTGGCTTTCCCGGCGGCAGGGCCGGATGGTGCACGAGAGAATGGAGCTGCGGGCGGCGAGCTCGACGAGGCCAGCAAGAAGAAGGCCGAGTCCAGACTGATCTTCTTTTACCAAACCCACACAGAGCCGGACGCATCGGCGCAGGGGCCTGCCGACTTCAACTAGGGGTTAAGGGGGACCCGGGCAGTGTGAGCTTGGGTAAGTAAAGTCGAATATGGGCGCTGAGCTGAACAGAACAGTACCGCACATATTCTTGTACTATAGCCACTGGACTCCCGGATAGGAGGGATGACAGTGAAGCTTGGATGTCTGGCGCAAGGGGCAGATGGAGGAGGGAAGGGTGGGAGGAATTGTAAAGTATATTATCATGACAAACATCAGGACCGAGGATGGACGCCGTGGCGAAAGGTAGCCTGGACGATTAGCTTGGTGGACTCAGGTTGGTTGATGGGCAAGGCACGATGAGGCGTCTCCGATATTAGAGCAGCTACCGAAGCGAGAGTGAGAATGAAAGCAAGGCTAGCTTCTGGCGACGACGCAGCGGTTCGGCCGGTGCACGCAGAAGAGGCAGAAGAGGCGGCACGATTCCGAGTGCCACGATGCGCCGTTTGTGATGGATGGAGGGAGATGCGTGAACGCGCACCGTTTTGGCCGGCCCGCGGGTCCGCCGCGATAGCCAGTCAGGGGTTTCCAATTTTCAACGATGCCAAACTGGACCCTCCCGCTGCCGTCGTTTGCTGGAAAGCCGGGGCGTGTTATCCGTGCTTGGGGCCCTTGCCTCTGTCGCCACCCTCACCACCTCACCACCCTCACCACCTCACCACCCTCACCACCCTCGCCCCCTGCGCAACGACAGCACGTCTCGTCGCAACAGCACGGTAAGACACCTGGCCCAGCTCGCGTCGACCCCGGGCCACCCAGTCGTTGCGACTGACGTTTGTTCTCCCCAGTGCCAGATGGCCACCCGTCACGTCGCCCGCGCGGCGACGCGCACTGCCACGCGCCCCGCCTTCGCCGCCGCCCCTCGCCAGGCCTTCCGCCAGCAGGGCCGCCGCTGGTACTCGTCGGAGCCCGCGCCGAAGTCGTCGTCGGCGTGGCTGTACCTGGCTGGCGCCGCCGCCGCCGGTGGCCTGGGATACTGGTACTACACGGCCAGCGACGCGCCGTCTGCCGCCTCAACCAAGGTCATCAACCCCACCAAGGAGGACTACCAGAAAGTGTACAACGACATCGCGAGCCGCCTCGACAAGGACGACTACGACGATGGCAACTTCGGCCCTGTCCTGCTGCGTCTCGCCTGGCACGCCAGCGGTACCTTTGACTTGGCCACGGGCACCGGTGGCAGCAACGGCGCCACGATGCGCTTCGCTCCCGAGTCTGACCACGGCGCCAACGCCGGTCTGATTGCTGCCCGTGACTTTCTCGAGCCTGTAAAGGGTAAAAGCCTGTCTCTTGCCGGGACGAGGATGCCTGATCAAGGACGCAGCCGCTAACTGTCGTCGTCTCCACAGCCAAGTTCCCTTGGATCACCTACTCCGACCTCTGGATCCTCGGCGGCGTCTGCGCCATCCAGGAGATGCAGGGTCCCATCATCCCCTACCGCCCCGGCCGCTCCGACCGGGACGTGACGGGCTGCACCCCCGACGGCCGTCTGCCCGACGCCGCCCAGGGCTCTGACCACCTGCGCAACATCTTCTACCGCATGGGCTTCAACGACCAGGAGATCGTCGCCCTGTCTGGCGCCCACGCCCTGGGCCGCTGCCACAAGGACCGATCTGGCTTCGAGGGTCCCTGGACCTTTTCGCCCACAATCCTGACCAACGACTACTACCGCCTGCTGGTCGAGGAGAAGTGGCAGTGGAAGAAGTGGAAGGGTCCCAAACAGGTAAGACGAGGAACATGGCCGACGGACTGCCTCCAGCGAGAACTTGCTGACGCTGTTCTTGCAGTACGAGGACAAGACCTCCAAGACGCTGATGATGCTGCCCACCGACATGGTCCTGGTCCAGGACAAGGAATTCAAGTCCTGGACGGAAAAATACGCCAAGGACAACGAGGCCTTCTTCAACGACTTCTGCGCCGCCGTCACCAAGCTGTTCGAGCTCGGCGTGCCCTTTGCACAAGGTTCCGAGACGCAGCGCTGGACCCTGAAGCCCACTTGGGACGAGTCCAAGTAAATCCGCGGCGGCTGCTCGGCCGGGGAAGGCGACCTGGAGGAGAAAAATAGACGTGCCAAGATAGAAGGGGATGTACTTGGTAGACTCGGACGGATTTCCTGGACTGTTACTCGGTCGTGAGGGGCCTGCTCTGTCGAGCCTGACTGCTTAGCAAAACTCGGAGGAATGGGGCATAGATGGTCGCGAGCCTCTGCGCGTCGCGTGCCGGTCCTGACAAACTGGCTGTGCTGCACAAAAAACGATGTAATATGTACTCGGGGTCCGCCATGTTTGTTATTGCGACCCATGACGATTCGTGCGCCGTGGCGAGCAGAGGCAGCAACACGGCGAGTAGTTGCAATAAGGTTACGAGGCGCGCAGGAGACCCGGCCTAGTCGAAGCTTGCAAGTGACGAAGCCGGGACGGATTCCGCTGCAGTACTAGCTGGCAGGTCATTGGCCCGGGGTCGGCGCGCGCGGCGTGTTTTGTGCCCGCATTTGGACTCTGCGTGGAGCGAAGCCAAGGGAATTCTCGCAAAGAGGCGGTTGTCGACGGTGTCGACAATGGATTGAGCATGTGGCTCGTCGGGAGCGACGAGCGGACGAGAGGAAAGCCCTTGCTGCTCATCGTGGATGGCCCGCCATGACGCTCCCCGTCGCGCCAGATGCGTCTGGGGTACATGAACCCTCCGAGGGCCACTCGAGAGTGTCCCATGATCGGCTGAGAACTTGGCTCCGTGGCGTCGCAGCGTCGCAAATGCCAACAAATACCTCGTTCACGGGTTCTTGCACTTCGGCTGCCTTTGGCGCTGCTGTGTTCGGCCGGATCCTGCCATCACCAAAACCTGCCCGTCCACCCGCTCGGATGCACAAGCACAGGCACTCGTAAGCGGACTCCTTTGCTCTTGTTGCAGCTGGCACGCCCTCTGCTTCATCGCATAGCGTGGGCTGTTACAGGTGGACTGTTACAGGTGGGCTACTTCGTACGTCCATGCGACATGCATCCTGGAAACAGTCAGCAACGTTCATCGTCAGCCCAGATCGCCCATTTGCACCACGCGCGCCATCTTCAACAGCAGGTGAGGACGGTTGTCGGCTCCAGCGTACTTCGCCTCGTTTTCCCTCATCTTCTCGTGCACAGAGCTCGCCGCTGCCTTCACCCGAGTGCACGTTGAGCCGAGCATCCGTCGCTGCCAGCCTTTGCCGGCGCCGCTGTTTGCAACTTGCGCCTTTTTGCACCGTGTGCATCCTCGGACAAGCATCTGAGCTCCTCTGGGTTGTGCAACGTCTTGCAAGGAAGGTCGCCGCAGCAGCCCGAGTTAGGGGTTGGGCATCAGGCTCAGGTCGAATCCTTTGGTGCCCAATGTCTCAGGGCGCAATCTCGCTCCCCCAAGTCAGCAATCACGCCGGCTTGGTACTCCGTACGGAGTAGAGACCGACGACTGCAGACCTCGGGCACGTTGCGAAAGCACGATTTTACTGGATGCTGTGTACTTCGTACCGCTCCTCAGTCGTCGGCGCCACGCCTCGATGCACGACGAGAGAAAGTCGCGCCTGGCCGGGCCTGGCAGGAACGTGCATCACATGCATGAAACAATCCGTTGCCCGGTGCAAGTGACGTAATGAGCCAACAAAGGAAACGGCGCCATGTCTGGCCTACGATGCTAATCCCAAGCCTGCAAAGTCGCGCGCTTCCTTCGGGTGGCTCCCTGGCCCCTCGTGGGCCGACGGGTGAGTATGAGTACCGCCGTATTTCATGTGCTCCGTACCGCGGACGAAGTTCCAAGTACCTTGTGCGAAGCACCTTGTGGCTCTCATCCTCGGGCAAATCGATCTGGTGGTGGGGGATCATGAGTCGCGGTACGCGAAATTCAGCCCCCATCACCGCGTCTGGGAGCGAAAGGAGCCAAGAGAACGGAAATCCAGGGAGCGAGCCAAGTGCCACTCCGCGTTCCCGTTGTGCTTACAGGCTTATTACCGAGTACGGACTGCTCGTGCTCGTACTCGTGCATGGCGTCCTCCAAGTTCGCACTCCCTCCCTCCTGACTGCCCCCTCCTTCCCGCGCGAAACCGCACCCAGAAAAATCTCTCCACCAAAACCTGTTCTTTTCTCTCCCTCTCGCAAACCTCCCGCCTCCACAAACCCACCCGTTTGCGTCCCTCAACAAGTCCATCGCGACGAAGCAACGCCTCGGACTGCACCCGATAGCCGATAGCCTGCCCGACTTCGCTTTAAACGCAGGCGCGCACCAACCGTCCCGACATCATGCCGGCCCGGAAACAGTGGGGTAAGCATTCGAACCACGCGCTTCCCCCGTGAGCGCGCCCAGAAAACATGCGCTTCGTCGCTGTAGATCCGGCTCTGCAGATTCGCATTCGGATTCCCATTGTTTGCGCGATGCGCCTCTGTGGAGACGGACTGCATGGCATCCTGCTAGCACATGCCGCTTGCCGCTGTGCCTGCTTGCGTTGCATGCATTGCATCTTGCTGACCGCTACTGTGCCGCAGACGAAGAGGAGAGCGACGACTCCAGCACGCCCCCCTCTTCTCCGCCCGTCACTGTCGTCCGCCGACGCCAGTTTGGTGACGAGGAAGATGATAGCGACGTGAGTTGCCGCTCCTTTCTCGCCACGACGGCGACGACCGACTGACCGATGCCGTAGGTACTCGACTCTTGGGATGCCGCCGAGGATTCCGAGGTAGAGCGCGAGAAGGAGCGCAAGACCACCGAGGCAAAGGCAAAGGCCGCTGCCGAGGCCGCCGCCAACAAGAAGTCCAAGGCCGAGCGCGTCGCCGAGCACCAGGCCGAGCGTGCCCGTCGCCGCGCCGCTGGCGAGCAAGAGTCGAGCGACGAAGAAGAGACTGAGGCTGAGCGCCGCGAACGACTCCGCCGCACCGAGCAGGAGGCCGACCTCCATCACGCCGCAGATCTCTTTGGCGAGGTGGGCATCAGCAACGGCCGCAAGGCTCCCACCATCGGCGCTACCGTCGTCGTCGACTCAAAGGACCCGACCAGCATTGTCAACCTTGCCTCGTTGCCTCTGTTCAACCCGCAGACCAAGAAGCAGTTTGAGCAGCTGCGCACCACCGTCGCCCCCATTGTCGCCGGCAACATCAAGAAGGCCCACTATGGCCTCTTCCTCGAAGAGTTCGTCAAGGACTTGGCCAAGGAGATGTCGAGCGACCAGATGAAGAAGGTCGCCAGCGCTCTCACCCGTCTCAGCAACGAGAAGATGAAGGAGGAGAAGGCTGCCGAGAAGGGAGGCAAGAAGTCAAAGGCCGCCAAGACCAAGGCCACGCTGGTCGCCAGCCGTCCCAACACGACTGATGTTACCACCTACGAGGATGATGCTTTCGGAGAGTATGTTGATCTGCTTCTAGTCCCATCCCGCCTCGCCTTTGTGTACTGACTATTTGACAGAGATGACTTTATGTGAAGCAGCTGGTCGAGACAATCGCTTTGGCTGCTCTACCGTCTCGTCGCCGACACATTGATGTTGCCCAGCCAGGGCCACACATGCGTCTGTTGCCGTTCCTAGCCAGATTCCTTACCCCCCCTTCCCAAGCGTCCATGTCGCAGCCAGCCCCATCGAGGTCCCGGCGTCTGCACACGCCAAGACGTCGGCTCGACGCCGAGTCCAGGTTCAACACAGGCGTGGGGCCTTGGATCATGGGCCTGGGGATGGGGGTTGACGGGGGCACGATGGACGGTGGTTGCTAATGGTGGAGGTCGTGGACGAATCCAGCCACGGCGTTAGGGATGAACGACTTATGGTCGGTAGATTACTTTTTGGCACCTCGCTCACTGTTTTGAGACGTAGACACGAACGCCGCGAAGGGTCTGGGGGCGTCGCTCATACATAAGGGGGATATGTGCGCCCGGGATTAGAATGCAATACAAGCAACTGCCTGAGTTTTACACACATGAATCACAAATGGTGACTTGGACATGCGTTGTTGACCCGACACTCGTTTCAGCGTAGGATGCAGCTTGGGTATATCGTATATATCAAACCCGCTCTTGAAAGGTCAGCATGCCACGCCAAGGTGTCGACCGCCAGCAACGCCTCCAAGAGATACCAAGGCCCTGCCAGCTAGGTGGCTCCATTGCCCAACGCCGCCCGTGAAGCCGTAGCACACGCTCCCGTCCCGCCAGCCTACCGCCGGCACCGTCGAATAACTCACTTTACAAATGCCCAACAGAGCAGAGAGACGATTAAAAAGTTTGGGGCAAGCAGCGCGGCTTTCGTGCCATCAAACCACGTTGCCAGCCATGCCCATGAACAGCGCGTGCACGGCGAGGGACAGGGTCCAGAAGCCAACCTTCTTGAAGCGCCGGACGCGGCTCTGCTGGTCCTCGACGTCCTTGGCAAACGCCTCGTACGTCTCGGCTGATGCGTCGTTCATGAGGCCGCAGTCGAAGACGGTCCAGCTGCCGTCAAAGTCGCCCGTGCGCTTGACGATGCGGCAGGCGATGGGGATGTACGTCTTCTTGGCGTTGATGTAGGCTACGATGGGGCGCACGAGGGCCTGGTTGACGTACGACATGTCGCGCGTGAAGAGGGGCACGGCGGCCTTGACGTCGTTTAGGTGTATCCGCATGTCCATGATGAGGTAGCGGCGGTCCTCTTCGTTTTGTTCCGCGTGGTCCTCCTCCGCCGGCTGCTCCTCCGGGACCTGCCCGGATGCTTCTGACAGGTGCCCCGACCGGGCAATGTCGGGGGCCGCATCTGCAGCGTTTCGAAGGAAACGTGCCCGGTTCGAAATCACTGCCTCTTCAAGCTGGTCGTAAAAGTCCGTCATCACCTTTGTGATGCCATCGTCGTTGTCCGCCGGGAACATGACGTCGGCCACAATGTCAACCTTGCCCTCGTATATCCATCCAAATGGGCCCTCGACGCCGCGGTTGAGATGGTCAATCCTGAGGCCGTCAATCCTGAGCCTGCTGAACCTTTTCCACGCATCTGGCTGTCTCAGACCCATCATGACACCCTGATCTTGGTTCGACACGACGCCGTGTACCTGCCGCGGGTGTATTGTGAAGAGCGAGCCGTCGTAGGACCCAGACATGTGGTTGGCTGACAAAAAGTCGTAAAACAGCCACTGCTTCCGCAGCTGAGGGAGCTCGCAAGAGTAAATGCTGACTGAAAATGGCCGGAACCCGTCGGGTTGGTGTATGGTGAGTAACAGGTCCTCGAGCTTGAACGACTCGATTTCAAAGTCTCCGGGTTCATGCTGGTGGCGGTATGACAGAGGGTTGATCTGCTCGAGGGGCCAGCGCACCGAAGTTCGGTCCAAGACCCCTCTTACACCGCTAACTTCGACGTCTTTGAGCAGCCCCTTGCCGTTCCACCAGTTGAGGAAGGACAGCGTGACGTTGACATTCGCAATTGTCACGTCAAACTGCGTGTAGTTTCTATCGTCTTCCACATTAGCGGAGCCGGCAAGCTGTGCTTGTCGCCCTGCGGCAGCAACAGCAGCCTCGTCTGACGATCCCTTGCTGACGGATGACTCGACTTGGCCTGGCCGTCTCGAGACGAATACGTTGCGAAAAGCAATGACGCCATTCTTCCACTTGGGCACAATGGCCGACTCAAAGACGACGCTGACGCCGGCCGATTGTGTCAAGTAGTCTCCAACCCACTTCGCCAGAGTTTCTGGGGACTGTCAGTACGCCAACATGACCCTGCAGCATGGGATATGAGGCTTACCTTGTGCGAAGACGGTATTGATCGAGAAGATGAGGAGGGAGAAGAAAGTCGTGGTCCCCACGAGGATCCATACAAGATGGCCGAGCATAAACCACGAAACGAAGGCTCCCCATTCATCGGCGTTCCATGGTCTCATGCTCCTGATGGACATCCACTTGAACCGAACCCTGACTCTGTCCCAGAATCCGTTTGCTGCGGCCAGGAGCTCCTCCTTTGTTGGCCGATGTGGCATTTTCGGCAAATGCAGATATTTAGACACGGACAAGGCTATGGACTCGGAGTCGCCATCGTGGCTGCTCGTCTCCCCTCGGTCGACTGGGGAGGTGGATTGTGGAGACTGGCTGCCTTTGACATGCTGCGCCGGTCCAGTTTCGCCAGGGACCGGAGTCGAATTCTTCCCTTGGGGACTTTGCGGTATCTTTGGCCGCTCGTAGCTGTACGTTCGGCGTTGCAGGCGCCATATCGATGTAGCCGACGAGCCTCGGTGGCTAACGCTGCAGAGCGCGCCGACGGGGCCGAAGTCGAGTCGCTCGTTCGGCTTTGGGCCGCATTCGACAGGTCGGTAGGCCGGGGAGTCTTGCGAGAAGCTGTGGACACCTCGACATGTCGACGGCTGCGTATAAAAAGGCGACACTCGTGATGACCGCCCCGATGGTTGGAAGGGTCGGCCATGCGGAAAGCCGCCGGCAATCCGAGGTGGCTGGCCGGCTCCCCAGGAGCGGCTTCCGGTCAGCCAGGAAGGGAAACCCTTAGACATTTTCCCGGCTCATGGCGTCTGGATGCAGAAACAATGCACCGATGAGAGAGAGCTGGCGAAAACCTCGCGACGAGGACGGTGGTTGAGCAGCGGCAGACGGCAGCGGCAGACGGCAGCGGCAGACGAGGTCGCGATGGATTCCATGACGCGCTACTCCGTACTCGTGGTTCGGACTTTGGTACTGGAGCCATCACGAAGCGGCCACAGCCGTGGGCCAATCGATAAGCGTCGATAAGTGTCGATAAGCCACCACAAATTTTCCACCGATGGGCGCATTATCGCATTATCGCAGGTTGGCGGTGGACAATTCTTTGTCGACCCCACCTTTCCTTGCGATGACTTTGTGTGCGCGGCCTACCAATTAGTCCAGTGGCTCTCCGCGACCGATTACTCCGTCTTCATCATATCTACGGATATCCTCATCCATCGTCATGCCCGCGCCCACGGCCTTGAAAACGGCCGACGAGACCCCGCTTGCCGCGGAGGTGCCTCTGCCAGCACAGGGTAATCACCCATCGGTCCCCGGTTTCGATGTCGTCCCGGTGGACTGACGGTTGAGCAGACAATGACGATGAGTTCCTCCTCGACGCACAAGACTCCGTGGACTCCGAGGAACGGGCCTTGGTGCCACAAGACCAAGACGGCGACGATGCCATGGTGATTGACGAGGAGGGCCGACCACGGTTTGCACCAGCCAGAGAAATTGTTCGCCTCCGCCTCTGTGCGCTCAACCTCCATGGCACCCTTTGGCTAACTCAAAGATAGGACCCCGTCACGAGAATAGAAACCCGCAAGGTCCCTGTCCCTCCGCACCGAATGACGCCCCTCAAGCAAGCCTGGCCTGCCATCTACCCTCCCCTCGTCGAGCACCTCAAGCTGCAGTGCCGAATGAACATCAAGCGCAAGACCGTGGAGCTGAGGACTTCGAAGCACACGGTGGATTCCGGTGCACTGCAGAAGGGCGAGGACTTCGTCAAGGCCTTCACGCTGGGCTTTGATGTCGACGATGCCGTTGCTCTGCTGCGATTGGACGACCTCTACATCGAGACCTTTGAAATCAAGGATGTGAGAACAATGCACGGCGACAGCCAGGCCCGTACCATTGGCCGAATTGCCGGCAAGGACGGCAAGACCAAGTTTGCCATCGAGAACGCCAGCCGGACGAGAATTGTGCTGGCAGACTCCAAGATCCACATCCTGGGCGGCTTCAAGAACATCCACATGGCGCGTGAGTCGGTGGTCAGCTTGATTCTCGGCAAGCCGCCGGGCAAGGTGTATGGAAACCTAAGGACGGTTGCCGCCAGGATGAAGGAGAGGTTTTGAGGGTCACAGAAGCGGTTGGTTCTGGTCCTTTGGCGTTTCAGGGGTTAGCATTTACATACAATCCATGGGCTCGGATGAAGTGTTGTCGGTGTGTCATTGCTAACTAACTACTTGATATATGGCATGACGGAATGATGCGAGGAACAGCATGAGTCCCCAAAAAAAGCAGTGACGGTGTAGAGAGGCAACATGAATCTGGAGCCAGCAAATGGTAGCTCCTCCGGCCTGTCCACTGTAGACCACAGCTAGAAACGGCTGCCAGCCCACTGGCCGGTCTAGCCTTTCCTTTTCGAGCTGGGGAAGACACAGTCACGATGTCCGACAACGGGCAGTGCCAAGGTTCGACGATTCGGCGAGATTTTACGGAGCCGCCGCCTCATTTAGCCAAAGTGGGATGAATAGGCGGGTACCCCCACAGGGTCGCCTAATAGTGTTGTGCCAGATGTAAACCCTTATCGCCTCTGTGAGGTCATTTTTTCGACTTTGGTGAAGAAGGTTGGCTGGAGCCCCGCCTTCATGAGCAAGTGCTGCTCCTCCATTCCAAGCAACGGCCACAACACCTCGACCCTCTTCCTCTCCTCCTCAACAAACACCTCTCCCCCCCTACATAAACAGCCTCATCCAATCCCCTCGAACTTAATCCTCGCGAGATTGCAGCCTGCCAACTTCTGGTACGTCACCCACAGCTGCCTCTCCCCTCTCATGACCCTCGCCCACGCGATGGCTGCCCCTCGATGCCCTTCACTTCTGTTACCCCACCACAGCTCAGCCATGTACCTCAACGTTGCTCTCCTTGAGGCATATTCACGACACCTCCTGTTTCTTCTCGATTGAGTCATTTCAGTCTCATTTATGGGACCCCCCTGAAGAACCTTTTAAGCCCTCGGCGCGAGCTCTGCTCCTTCCCTCCCGACTCCAGCCATTCCTTACCCCTCCCCTGTTTGAGCCTCCCTCTGCCCCGCCCCAGCTCCCCACCCCAAGCACTGAGCAGACTGAACACCTCACTGACGTGCCAGGCGATCTCTATTAGAATCCCAGTGCTTTCACCACAACAGCTCGCAAGATGGCTATCACCAAGGTTCACGCGCGTTCCGTGTACGACTCCCGCGGCAACCCGACCGTGGAGGTTGACGTCGTCACCGAGACTGGCCTCCACCGCGCCATCGTCCCGTCCGGAGCCTCTACAGGTTCGTCTCGATCCTCACCCGTCCTCTGTGCCGATGCATGGCGTAACTGAGAACATAGGCCAGCACGAGGCCTGTGAGCTTCGCGACGGCGACAAGTCCAAGTGGGGCGGCAAGGGCGTCAGCAAGGCTGTCGACAACGTCAACAACATCATTGCCCCGGCCCTGATTGAGGAGGGCGTTGATGTCAAGGACCAGTCCAAGGTCGATGCTTTCCTCAACAACCTCGACGGCACTGCCAACAAGACCAAGCTCGGCGCCAACGCCATCCTCGGTGTCAGCTTGGCCATTGCCAAGGCTGGCGCTGCTGAGAAGGTAATTCCTCTTGGGAAGCAACTCTGCCACATGATGCCGAGAGACCATGCTAATCGCGACTAGGGTGTTCCTCTGTACGCCCACATCTCGGACCTCGCCGGAACCAAGAAGCCTTACGTTCTCCCCGTCCCTTTCATGAACGTTCTCAACGGAGGGTAAGACTTGCGCGCCACGCCAGATCGGTAAAAGAATGATTGATGCTGACATTCTTCAAGCTCCCACGCTGGTGGCCGCCTTGCCTTCCAGGAGTTCATGATCGTTCCCTCGTAAGTTGCAGACTGTACTTTGAACCCGCGACACATATTTCTAATCGGGGAAATAGCGCTGCTCCCACCTTCTCTGAGGCCATGCGCCAGGGTGCCGAGGTCTACCAGCAGCTGAAGAGCCTCGCCAAGAAGAAGTACGGCCAGTCCGCCGGCAACGTCGGCGACGAGGGTGGTGTTGCCCCCGATATCCAGACTGCCGCCGAGGCCCTAGACCTCATCACTGAGTCCATCGAGAAGGCTGGTTACACCGGCAAGATGAACATCGCCATGGATGTTGCGTCCAGCGAATTCTACAAGGAGTCCGCGAAGAAGTACGACCTCGACTTCAAGAACCCCGAGAGCGACCCCACCAAGTGGATCACGTACGAGGAGCTAGCCGCCATGTACTCTGACCTGTGCAAGAAGTACCCCATCGTCTCCATCGAGGATCCCTTCGCCGAGGACGACTGGGAGGCCTGGAGCTACTTCTACAAGACCCAGGACATCCAGATTGTTGGTGACGACTTGACCGTCACCAACCCTCTACGTATCAAGAAGGCCGTCGAGCTCAAAGCCTGCAATGCCCTGCTCCTCAAGGTCAACCAAATCGGTACCTTGACCGAGTCGATCCAGGCTGCCAAGGACTCATATGCCGATGGCTGGGGCGTCATGGTCTCTCACCGATCTGGCGAGACTGAGGACGTCACCATTGCCGACATCGTCGTCGGCATCCGCTCTGGTGAGATCAAGACTGGTGCCCCCTGCCGCTCTGAGCGTCTGGCCAAGCTCAACCAGATCCTCCGCATCGAGGAGGAGCTGGGCGACCAGGCCATCTATGCCGGCGCCAACTTCCGCACGTCTGTCAACCTGTAAATCCCTCGCAGAGTGACGGCATAATGACGCATGGCCCGCCAAAGCGAGCAGACTGGCGACCAGTCAATGAACTGATTGTGCCAAGATGATTCATGGAGGAACCGAAAAAAGTTCGGCGAAATAGACAAAAATGGCATAGGTAGCTTGGAGGCCCAGAATGAACCGGCAGAATGAAGTCATTTGATGTGTTAGTGCCTCTGATCTCAGATGGTATATTACTCGTGATGCCTAACCCAGGCGGCACGGCACACATCAGCCACATTGAGGCTGTCACCACGGCAACCCCACTGTATCCATAACAAATCCGCGGTACGGAGTACTTCGTACGGAGTACACGTGAAACTCAACACGCCGGCCAGCGACACAGGGTCCCTTCTCCAACTGTCGACCACCGTCACCGGGCGCGAACATACTAACCCAAAATGCCGGTTTTAGGAGACATTATCGACTTCGACGTGATCGAGGGGCACAAGGAGAACATCCAGGCCTTGCCCGGCGGCCGCTCAGCCAGGAAACTGGCCGATCTCTACTCGCCATCTCCCCTTCACAAACTGTCGACGCCAACGCCTTCGGACACGAAGAATGTCAACGACTGCATTCGCGCCGAGTACGAGGCCGAGCTGCGGAGCATCTCGGAATCAGATGACCCTCTCGACGTGTTCGACCGATACGTACGATGGACACTCGACGCGTATCCGTCAGCGCAGGCAACGCCTCAGTCACAGCTACACCTACTGCTCGAGCGCGCGACCAAGGCATTCATCAGCTCCGCGGAGTACAAGAACGACTCCAGATACCTGAAGCTGTGGGTGCTCTACATTCATTTCTTCTCCGACTCGCCGCGCGAAACGTACATGTTCCTGTCGCGCCATGGCATCGGAGAAGGACTCGCTCTATTCTACGAGGAGTACGCCGCGTGGCTGGAGTGCGCAGGACGGTGGACGCAGGCTGAAGAGGTCTACAAACTCGGCATCGAGCGCGATGCCCGCCCAGTCCAGCGGCTGTTGCGAAAGTTCAAAGAGTTTGAGGAGAGGCTCGCCGAGCAGCCAGACGCGGCGGCCGCACCGTCATCGCCCGCACTGCCCACCATGCGTCCAGCATTGGCTGCAAAGATGGACCCCTTTGGCGCTGCATCGCGGCCCACGGATCCTCAAGCACAGCGACAAGCAAGCAGCGCCAGTGCCTCGACGTCGAAACCGGCCAAATCAAAGCTCGCGGTCTTCTCCGATGCGGACGCTAAGCCGCCTGCCCTGTCGGCGAGGGAGGAGGGATCCAAAGGATGGGATACCATCGGCTCTCTCGCTGATCGCAAGAAGGAAAACACAATGGAGCCGAAGCCTTGGGTAGGAGAAACGCTCAAGGCGGGTGGAAAGAAGGCTACTGCGCCCAAGATGGCCGTTTTCAGGGATCCGGTATGTGCCTCCTCCCTTTCCCCTTTCACGCCCGTATGTTGATGACCATAGGACTAATGTTTGGTTATTGGCGTTTTCCTGTAATCCAGTCTCTCTCTCAATTAAACAACATCATGGTCGTCCCATCCAAAAGCCAAGTGACAGTACACCCACAGACGGGTAAGAAGGAGTGCATCTTCGTCGACCTCGCGGCTATTTATCCGACTCCAGAGGAACCTGGGACGGAATTGAGCTTCGATGAGATCGTCGCCGCAAATCGGAGGTGGCTTGACCACTGCTGGGATGAAGAGGCTGTGGATGAGAACCTGGTTCCCGAACCGGCTCCCCGGCTGCATGAGATTGGGGAGATTAGCAAAGGCATGAGTGGCAGGCTCGGTATCCACCAAGACCATGTCCTGTATGACGAAAATGGTGCGGTCATCAAGCCGCCTCGAGGACCTCGTGCCGGGAAAAGGGGGAAGGTGATGGAGGTGAACGAGACACAAATCAGTGAGTGGCTCCGCCGGGCGCCGCCTCACTCACAGCCCCTTGCTAACACGAAGCAGTCAAGGCGAAGCTGGACTCACCGTCGGGACCGAAACTCCGCAGGAAGAACACCTCCGAGCCGACAATGACGCTCCACACAAAGGCTGCCACCGACGACATATATGACATCTTCAACGCACCTCTCAAGCCCAGCACCCAGGACGATGAGGAGAGTGCCGATGAGGATGATTATGAGACCGATGGCGACTATACAACCGATGCTGAGAGCACCGGCACGACCAGACAGGTTGACGCCAGTGAGCACGGCGACGACGAGACTTCGGATGTCAAGAGCGTCAGCGAATGGTCCGACTTCTCAACACGCAAGCATATCCCCAACATTGCTGCGAATGGGGAAGAGGACGAACCCAATGAGACGCAGGCGTCCGGTCTCGGTCTCGACGAGGCCGACGTCGCCGAGCAAGAGTCAGAGCAGAGCGGCCACTACACAGAAGGTTCATCGACCCAGGAAGATGCAGGGGATGAGGGCATGGCGACGCCAGCCGCGGATGACTCCCCTCTGAGGACCCGTACGGTCTTCATTCCTCTTCCGCCAGAAGATTATGACCCTCCGACTCGTCCGTTTAGGGACCCGGCCGAGGTGGCAAATAATCGACTACCGTTCATGACTCCGATTACCGAGCGGACCGAGAGCTCTTTGGACGTCGAGGTGGATCGGGATGGGCAATTCAAGACGCCATGCAGTCGCGATAATATTTCGCCTGCGACGCGTGAGCCGTTGGACCTGGAGCCCCTCAGCAGCCCCCTGTGGGAGATTGCTGAAAAGCAGCCGCCAATTCCCAGAATCCCAGCATCACTGGTACCAAAGCCCGCTGCTGCTACCAGGGTGGCCTACAGACCGCTGCCTCCGAAAGGGCCCATAGTCAAGGACAGGCAGTGCAATCCTGTCGACGAGGCAGTGCGTTGGGACATTTTGAACAACATCCAGCCTCCGTTGACGTCTTACACTGGCTTCTACGACCATCGAGAGGAAAGGTATGAACGCGGAGGCGAGATCCGCAAGTTCGCGAAGGCTCTCAGCAAAGCCAGCAAAGGCGGCGCGGACAGGACTACGCCTCTCCCCGATCCCGTCATCATCCAATTTCCGGGCTCAGCGGCCAAGTACAACGTGAGGCGAGAGCTTGGCGCTGGCGCATTCGCACCTGTCTACCTGGTGGAGAACTCGGCTCTAGGAGAAGAGGAGGATGCCGAGGATGCCATCGTGGCCATGGGCAAGGGAGCATTCGCCGTCAACCATCGTGCCCAGCTCGAGGCTCTGAAGATGGAGTCGCCTCCTACCCCTTGGGAGTTCCACATGATGCGCGTCGCTCACACGCGCCTGGGTCCCCAGCATCGAGCTGCAGCATCCCTCTCGTACGCGCACGAGATGCACCTCTACCAGGATGAGGCTTTCCTGTTCCTGCCGTTTCATTCCCAAGGCACCCTCCTGGATGTCGTCAACCTCTTCCGGTCAGAGCCGTCGGCCGTCATGGACGAGCAGCTAGCCGTGTTCTTCGCCATTGAGCTCATGCGCACGGTGGAGGCTCTGCACTCCAAGAACGTCCTGCACGGTGACCTCAAGGCCGACAATTGCCTCCTGCGGCTGGATTCGACGGCGTCAGAGCAGCCCCTGGCGACGCAGTGGAAGGCAGACGGCACCGGCGGCTGGTCGTCCAGGGGCCTCGTCCTGATCGACTTCGGCCGCAGCATCGACATGAAGGCCTTTGTCTCCGACGTGGAATTCATCGCCGACTGGAAGACATCGGCGCAAGACTGCGCCGAGATGCGCGAGGGCCGCCCCTGGACGTGGCAGATGGACTACCACGGCCTCGCGGGCACCATCCACTGCCTGCTGTTCGGCAAGTACATGGAGACGGCACGCTGCGACCAGGGCGGCCTGGGCAAGACGGGACGCAAGTACAAGATCCGCGAGAGCCTCAAGCGCTACTGGCAGACGGACATCTGGAGCGACCTCTTCGAAGTGCTGCTCAACCCGGGGTCGTTCCTCGAGGCGGAGGAGGGTGGCAAGATGCCCGTCCTGAAGTCCATGAGGAGCGTCCGCGACCGCATGGAGGAGTGGCTCGAGGCCAACTGCGAGAGGGGCATTGGGCTGCGGTCCTTGATTGGCAAGCTGGAGGCGTATGCGAAGAGCCGCAAGTAGAGCCGCCTTCGTATGCGCCACTGCCCCTGGCTGGCTGACGCCGGATGAATGTGCCATGACTGCGGTATGAGGCGTTGCGTAGACGGCGGCGTTTTCTTTTTTCTGTTTGAGGAGACTTCGATACCAGATTGGTTTGGTTTGGCTTGGAGAATGAAATTGATCCGTCAGCGAATCCATGAACAATACCCTAGGCTGTCTCTTAATATTTACTCCTTATCCCATCATACATATCCAGAGTGCCCGTTTCGTCGTCTCCCCCCTTTTTTTCTTGTATCCTACAGCGTCTCTCTGTTGCGCTGGCAAAGTGCGCGCAGTTGGACACACCTCCTCTACTCGCTCTCGTCATCAGTCTCGGCCTTCTTCTTGCGCTTCCCGCCAGCCCCCCTGCTCCCCTTCTTCGCGTCCTTGGCCGACTTCTTGTCCACCTGCTCCTGTATCTTGCCGCGCTCCGCCGCGCCCCGCGCCTGCAGCTCCTTCTCCGTGGCGCGGAACACGTCGCCGTCCGGGTCCATGCCGATGAGGCTCTCGAGCAGCTTGATCTCGTCGGCCCAGACCTGCTTGTCCTCGACGACCTTGCCGTCGGGGCCCTTGCGGTCGATGGGCGTCTCGAGCACCATGGGCATGTCGCGGAAGGCGTCGTGGTTCATGATGCTGTGGAAGGCGCGCAGGCCGAGGAAGCCGGTGCCGATGTTGGCGTGCAGGTCGCGGTTGGAGTTGAAGGGGGCTTTGCTGTCGTTGACTGGCAGCGAGAGATGTTAGTTTCCCCGAGAGTGGGCGGTACAGTTCGTAGGGGGACTTGCGGTGGAAGGCCTTCAGATACTCGGCGCCGACAACCTCGTTGAACGAGTCCATCGTCGACTTAAAGGCCGCCGGTGTCCGCAAGTCGTGGCCAGCAGCAAAGGCATGGCACGTGTCAATGCAGACGCCCACCCGGTCCTTGTCCTCCACCAGGGCGATGATGTCCCTCAGGTCTTCCCACGTCGACCCGATGACGTTGCCGCTCCCCGCCATGTTCTCCAGCACCGTCACGACCGTCTTGGTAGCCTCGTGCGCCCTGTTCAGCTGCGCCGCGATGCGCGCAATGGCCGCGGCGCGGGCGTCGCCCAGCGTCGACCCCGGGTGGAAGTTGTACAGGCGGATGCCCAGCCGTTCGCAGCGCTGCAGGTCATCGACGAAGGCGCGGTACGCCTGCGCGGCCTTGGCCTCGTCCGCCTGCGCGAGGTTCACGAGGTAGGACCCGTGCGGCAGGGCGTGCGCGGCGGCGCTGTAGCCGTGCTGCTTGCAGCCGCTGATGAAGGAGTCGCGCGCGTCGACGGCGAGGGGCGGGTTGTCCCACTTGCGCTGCGACTTGAGGAAGAGGGCGAAGGAGTTGGCGCCGATCTGGACCGCGTTGGCGACGGAGTTGTGGACGCCTGCGTCGAGTAGACGAGAGTTAGCAGACGCCGGCTCTCAAGCAAACGCGCAAGTCTGCAAACGTACCGCCCGCGGCACTGACGTGGGCGCCGATATACATGGCCTTCTTCAACGACGACACGGCCGTCCGCTCCGCCAGCGGCATGCTGTCCGCGTCCTTGGCCGCCTTGGTCTTGCGCTTCTTCGCCGCCCTGGGCGCCTCGCCGTTTGTCTCTGGCTCCGGCACCGGCTCCGTCTTGCGCTTCGGCACGACTTCGGCCTTGGCCTTGGACGCTGCCTCCCTGATATTTGCGACGGCCTTCGCGGCGGCGCTGGGTTTGGCTGCTCGTGGCTCGACGTCTGCGTCGTCGCTGTAGTTGACGGCCGGCTTCTTCCGCGGGGATGAGCGAGGCATGGCTGCAGAGACGACTCGGGAGCGTGTGCGGGAGCAGTCAGTGCAACTTCGAGCGGCGGCAGAATCGAGCCTCGGGTTCAATTGTCGATGCGTAAGGGTGACGCGACATTGGGCGCGGGCCGGCGTCGAGAACTAGAACGCGGAGTCAGGTGACCACGGCTCCCGCACTTTACCTGCGATGCACCATTCAACTCATGTACATGCATGCGTACATGTACGTACGTGCACGGCAAAACTGACGGCTTGCAAAAGAAAGACGGCATGTATTATCAGCTATAGTTCGAACATCGGTACCGCCATGTCAAAACACCATGTTGCTTCGCCTGCTTCGTGCAGCCTTCCAGACCCAGACAACACATCGTACACCAGCTCCCCCAGTTATCCTGGCCATGGAACTCGAGATCGAGGCAATCAGTGGCCGCTCAGACGTAAGAAAACACACCAACGCTCGACAGCAATGGGGCCTTTCAAGAGATTATCTGCAGCTCGGGGGTCTTGCCGTTGGCGAACTGGTCCTTGTACGCCGCGTATAACCTCTCGACCTCGTCTAGGTACAGCTCGTGGTACCGGTTAATCTCTTCCTGTGATGGCTGGTTTCCGTGCAACTCGTGGACCTGGATCGGCTTCCCGACCACAATGTTGACCTGCCGGCGGTATGGCATCAAGCCAACGTCGTAGTTGAGCAGGCCGCGACCGTGAAGCGCGGGAATCGTAAACTTGAATACCCTGAGGATAAGCATCTGAAGTTTGTGGACCATGGGGTGCGTCGTTGGACTCAGCTGGTCGTAGAGATCGTTCTCGCCAAAACCAATGACGGGAACCAGATCTGCGCCAGTGCGAAGCGCCATCTTCACGAATCCTTTCCGGCCCTTGAGGATGAGTCGCAGCATGCCTGGCTGAGCCTCTAGAGACTCGCGGGCACCCCCGATGACAATCGTAACTGCACGACCTTGGCCATCGTTTTGCGACCCACCCTGGGACAGAATATTGCGAATGGACTCCTTGGAGACGGATCGTATCCCCATGGCCAAGATCCAGTCTCGGTAAAAGGGAAGCCGGAAGTTGGAGTCGAGCGTCAGGAGGCTGTTGGTGACGCCGGGGAACTTGTCGGAAAACCCAAGCGCATTGGTTGCGAATGCGCACCATGCGCCGTGCGAGATGATTCCATGAGGGTGGTAGCCCATGATGTACTTTCTGTTCGGCGGCAGGTCGTGCGTCCTGTGCAGCCTCATGGGAAAGTAGCCGGCGAAGAGTTTCCAGAGCGACAAGGACCGCAGCCACTCGGATCGATAAGACAGTTTGCCGTCTGTGGCGGCCGTGGAGGTGGACATGTAAACCAGGTAGGGTACCAGGATAGGCCAGCTCAACGGGTTGGCGCATGTAAACCAAAAGCACGACACCATCACGATGATTGACATGCAGTGGAAGAGAACAGCCCCAGTCTGCATGCGTCGAGTGAGAGGGACTTTGAAGGGGGCGAATCGGATGCCGCCAGCTCGCCAGGCTTCTCTGTCGTGGCTTCGATGCGAGTACCCAGTAGAGAGTGGAGGGTACACTGCATGGCTCTGCTTGCTTGTCCCGTTTCGCTTCGGATGTGGCTGCTGTTGATGCTTCTGCTTGTCAGCGACGGTGGTGGCGTATGACTTTGATCCGTCGTTGGATGTCGTCGGGGCTGCGCCGTTCACTGCGCCGTTGGCGGCCATGGCGCTCTCTCGTTCGACCGGCTCATGGCCGCCCTGCGAATCCTGCAAGGCATCGGTCAGCGTCAGCCCTGGTCGGACTCTCCGGGGCACATTCAACCCGAAAGATCAGCGTACCGAAAGAAGAGTTTCGTCGCTGCTCTCTTGTCGGAGCTGCTTCGGCGGGGGGCTGCTGTCCGGGTTCGGAATCGCAAGCGCCTTTTCGTTTGGATCGGCCGCCTCTGCATCTGCCAGGAGGTCAGCAAATCGTGCCCGCGCGGCTACACCGTTCAAAGCTTCCGTTGACCGGCATCGAATGTCGGCACATTGACACCGCGAGGGCGTCGGCGTCGAAGCAGCCATGCTGCCCCATCGCCCCGAGCATGCCTTCGCGCAATCCGGGCACAGGCTAGAACTCACTTGTCGGCGGAGGCACGACCTGTGCGACGTGGGCGCTGGCCATTTTGCTTCGCCTTCTTCGTTACGCCGAAGCGTGGCGGATGGATGGGACAATGCGCGAGAGCGGCGACGAACGGAGGCGGCGCTGGCGGCGTTGTCGCTGGAGCTGACAGCACACAGAAAAAGACGCAGAACCGGCGAGCTGTGCCGGTCGGCGGATGAGGAGAAACAACCGCATCCAAGCCAGAGGTCGGAAAAGCCTGCGCTGATGCGAGGCAGCTGACGGAGTCGGAGTAGGAAGGCCTCACGTCGCATTGATGGCTTCCTCCGATGACGTGCCGGACGAGCGGCGCGGCAGGGACGTTGGCGGCCTGGGTTGTTGATGCGTATACCCTAGGGGTATATTTACGGATATTCACTTAGCCGTACGTACTTACTTCGGACTACCGTACTAAATATACTCGTATATACCCTAGAAGACGGAGTTTGCGCTACCGAGTAGCTACTTCGTAGCTTCTAAGAACTCTACGAGCACGAAGTAGATCTTCTACTCGTATTTAACTAGCGTTGGGTCGGGGTCGACCCAGGTCCGTTAATAACTAGCTAGGCGGTTACCCTAGCCTCGTGGCAAGGGCCCCTCCTAGGGCTATGGCCAGGAGAGGGGCGTCGGGCCACTCAGATATAGGTGAGAGGACCGAAGGG
>NRSZ01000884.1:0-60823 GCA_002901185.1 Tolypocladium capitatum
GGGCCTGGGAGGGCGACCTGGCCCGGCCGCAGCGCCCTCGCAGGCCGACGGCGCGCGCTCCAGAGGGCAGCGCCGCTGGGCTCGCCCGCGCGCGCAGTGCTCGCGCGTTGGGCACTGACGGATGCCCGCGCCGGCGCCCCTCTTGTCGCGTCGGGCCTGCTGGTGGCGACGAGACGCCTCGATTGATTGCGGGCGTCGGCGGCCCTGTGGATCAGGCCGGTGCAACGGGGGGCTGGCGGTGCCCGAGCCAAGGCGGTTATGGCCCTCGGTGGCCACGATCCAGCGCCGTGGCCGTCGTGCCCGTCGGGGCTTGGGCCGAGTTGGGCTGAGTCACACGGGCCCGGCGATGGCGCTGACGACCCTCGGATCGAGGCAGGGCGCCTGCTCTGCGGTCCCGGTCCCGGTCCCGCCAGGTGCGCTTCCAGA
Organism: Tolypocladium capitatum; assembly: GCA_002901185.1. NCBI lineage: Eukaryota > Fungi > Ascomycota > Sordariomycetes > Hypocreales > Ophiocordycipitaceae > Tolypocladium > Tolypocladium capitatum. The sequence continues at coordinate 427 of NRSZ01000884.1, forward strand.
GCCGGCGCTCGCCAATTCCGCCAGGGAGCTCGGGTCGCCCTCGTGCGCCCGTGGCGGTGGCCGATGGGATCGGCTGGTGCGGTGCGAGAACCGACGTGCCAGCATCCATCGGCGACGAGCCCTGCCTCGAATCCGGTGTCCTGCAGGGCGCGGTCGATGCAGGCCCGTCATGCGCGACCTTGATGTGCGTGCGTGCTTGGCCGCTTATCGCCCAAGCAGGTACCGTACAGGCAGGGGGCCGGATGCCCTTCTTCCTTTCGCAACCTGCCGTCCAGGGCGCAGCAGCTTGCGGCTGTCGTCCGGGTCGGTGATTATTCGCAATGTTCCAGCCGCCAGGCCGGCATTCGCTTTCGCGACAGTTGCCCGTCTAGCCGGTGCGTCATCTATGCCGGTGCCACGACAGAGTGCATGTGCTTGCCACGCCGTGATGCCGATGACCACCGACGACGCCGTAGCTCTGTGCTGTGAAGCCCCAGGCCCGTGGCTGCCCTTGCACACGGGGCTGCCCGTAGACGAGGTAGAAGGGGCGGCAGGGCAACGGCTATCGTTGAGCGCGACGAGGCAGCATCCGGCGACGACGTCGGACGGCGCGGCCTCGAGGCGGGAGACCAGGTATACGAGCAGGGAGTTGGGCTCGACGACAAGTCCTGGCCGGCCAGATGCCCGAGACGAGGAGCTACAGACGGGCGATACCTTAGTTTCCGTCTCTTTATATCGCTCTCCGTCGTATACGTCCTCGGCCCCGACGAATGCCATCGCCTAGGCCTCCGTCCTCGCCCGGGCCTCCGTCCTCGCCTGGGCCTGCGTCCTCGCCTCGTCGAGTTGCCTGTTATCCGGTCCACTCCTGCAACTGCAGCTCCCCTCCAGTCTTGCGCACCTGCTGGAGGCTCCCTCCGCATCACGGCCCCGGGCCACTGCCCCGGGCCGACCAAGCCCACTTGCGAATACCTGCAGACCACATGGGCCGCGCGACGTGTCTCGATACGCTGACTTGCCTGCTTTTGCCCGCCTGTCTCTCTCGCGGTGCCCAGTGTAATATTACCTCAGCCAAGGAGAAACCGTCGCGGCTCGCCTGCCGCTGGTCCACATGTGTTAGCAGCGCTAGATTATCGCTCGCTCTCCCTCCTAGTCTCGGGCCGTAGTTGGGTATCGACGCCTCTCACCAATCGGAGCCCAACACGCCGCTGTGCCATGGCGAGACCGCTGGCGGCCCAAAGCCCCGGGCCAATCAGGGGCCCATCTAGTTTTCTCGACCCAAGGGGCGACATGGCTTGACGGCGCAAAGCATCGGCCACGGCCGTCGACGGCTTTGCTCTCTTCGTACATCGTACCGAGCACACGTTTTCAAATAGGGCCTCGGCGCTCCGTTCCGTGACCGCTGCGCTTCCTTGACCAAGCCGGGCGAGGCGAATATAACACCAGTGTGGCCCGATGAGTGAACCTTGATGCAGGCTTTGTGTGAGACTGGCCAACCAACCACCGACGGTAGGTAGGGTTCCCATGGGCCCCCGTCTTTGCTCCTTGATGAGTGTTCCACGATCCGCGACCGTCGCCAGCCGAAGACTGTGTCGGCGAGCCCCGTCGTGATGCCTCAACCTCGTGATGCCTCAACCGAAACCGCAGACTGCGGTGAGACATGGCTCCTTCCAGCCGTAGCATTGCGCTTCCAGCCGCCCATCCGTGCATGAGCTCCGGGTTGGGCGAGACCCGCTCTTGAGCCTCCTGATTCCAGAGTGCATGCTCCAACGGATATCCGGTGCTTGTCCTCGCGGCATGTCCCCCCCGCCGTCATTATTATTGGCAAAACGCTGCGTCTCCGCTTGAATCGGCTCGATTCGGCGAGGCCAGGCGTCGTGGCTCCAGTCATCGTCGACATGTTCGGCGCAGCACAGATCCCGGACCAGGCCGGCGTTGCATACAGTTTCTTTGCAATCCGTCAACCCTCATCCGAATTGGAGCCTCTTCTGCCCCTGCTCAAGCTTGCCGCCCCGGCCACGTCTGGAGGATGCACCTCCTCCCTTTCGGACTGAGCCGCGCGAGGTAGGTCGTCTGTCGGCGAATGCAGGCCTGACACGTTCTTCCCCCTCGAGGTCCTTTGCCATGTGCCAGTCCTCATGGCTCCGCAGCGACTCTGAGTCCTCGAAGCCGGCCTTGCACCGCGAGCAAGGGAAGCCAGTGATGGGGATCTGCCATCCTGCATGCGGTTGACCCGCCGCCGGCCACTCCCGTCTTTGACCTCGTGCACCCGTTTCGGCGTCCGACGCCGTGCGATTTCGGTCGTCCACGCCCTTCTCACCGCCTGTAGCGTCCAGCCCTTGGTTATTGGTTGCCGTGTCTTCGAGGGGGGTCTCCCTGGCAAAGAATCGATGTAATCCGCCGCCGTCGGTCCGGGGCTTCTTGCTTGGCCGGTCTTGGGACGCTGCCCTGGTATCTGGGGAGGCGTATCGAGGAGAGCCCGCCTCCGGGGCGCCCTTGACGAGAAACGCACCGATGCCCATGTTACCATTGACTCCGTCTTCGAAGCCGCCCACGCTGAGGCTCAGGTTGGCACATGGCCAGACCTTGCCGTCCGCGATGATCTGGCCCAGAAGCTCCTTGGCCAGCCGGAAGAGAAGCTCCTCGTCGAGCGTCTTCCCTCGGGGGATTGGGCCTTGCCGGCTGCGGGTCTGACCGGCGGTTCGATGATGCAGGTTGATGGTACGCGGCCGTCGCTTGTTGTCCAAAACCCCCTCCTCCACCAAGCGAGCGTGGATGTCGGCGACAAAGATGCGCAGCCACTTGGCTGCCTGGTCCGGAGTGCTGATGCTTGGCCGGAAGGATTTGGCCGAGAGCATCGACTTGATCTGGGTCCGCGAGCTGACCTCGCTGGTGTCGACACCACGGACAGTGTTGTACAGCCAAAGTCCCGTATCATGCCCGAGCTTCGCCTTCATCTGGTCCAATGACACTCCTAGTACCTCCTTGACGCTCTCCGTGTGAAACGTGGAGACCACTTGGTCGCCGAGCTTGCCGCCCAAGTTCCGAAGTTTGGTGAGCTTGAAGTCGGCAAGGAAGGCGTGGACGGCACGGTGCCGCACGACGGTCTGACAGTTGGGCTTCTTGAAACCGGAGCCCAACTTGCTGAGGAGCTTGTTACTCGCTATCCCCGCCGAGCAGGTATATCCCAGCTCCTCTCGTATCCGTGCGCGCACCGTTCGCACAATCTCGGACCCAACGAGGATGGCCACGTCGTCCCAGTCGGGGTCCTGAGTTTCCTCCTCGCCTTCGTCCAGGTCCACCAGGGCGTCTGCCTGCCAATCCAGGGCAGCGACAGAAGGGAGAGGCAACGCGTCCGTGGTGTCATCGTAGGGTGGCGGGTTGGAGAGTTGGGGGAAACGTTCCAGCAGCACGGAGTGGACATGGGCCGATAGGTCTAGGAAGACTTCGTCGAGGCCTGCCTTTTCCACCCTCTGCAGGTTGCGAGGCAGCGCGTCCTTGACCAGAGCCAGGATCCTCCTCGACTGCAGCCGATACGGGTCGAGAGAGACCTTGTCCGACGCAATGTTGGCGGCGGCGTCGTCACGATAGGCCCACTTGTCGTCTCCCTCCCGCCAGGTGGCCACGTGCTGGGCGATCAGGTCTGGACACAGCTTCTTGGCCTCGGTTACGTTGCAATGACGGCTGATGCCGGAGCCCCGAGCTGGATAGTTGACCGCAATGAGCCCCTGCCTGCAGATCGTCAGCTCCAGGCGCCAACGCGGGAAGACGGGAGACTGCAGTCAGACGTGGCTGACCACTGTTGGACCGCGAGAGGCTTGTCCTCGGCGACGCCGAGACGGGCCATCTCGCATTGTGCGTAGAAGGCATCGAGATCGATGTGAGCAACAACGCGTAGAGGGTTCGAGGGGCCATACGAGGCGAGCTGGGCGAGCTGGCGATGCGTGAATCGTGAGCGCCGCCCCGAGCCCGCGCGCGCCGGCGACGAAATGCCGAGCGGCGACGACGGCATCATGCAGGGCGGGCACGCAACATCCGATGACATGCCAGCACCTCGCTTCACGGAGGCATTGTGCGGCGATGGTGGCACGCACGAGCGAAGGTTGGACAAGACGACTTGACGCTGTGATGGCGGCTGTGATGGCGGCTGTGATGGCGGCTGTGATGGCAGGCACTGATGGCGGCACCGATGACGGCTTCGAACCGAGAGGGCCCCACCTGCCCACCCGGCGAGCGGCTTTGTGGGAAGGAGGTACTTCGCGGGAAGGAGGTACTTCGTACCCGCTGCTTGATAAGCCAACCTCGCCAGTTCGCTTCTCCCTCCGACTACACACGTTGATCTGTGCATTTCACGCCAATTGTTCATCCATGTCCAGTATCAGATTCTATTCCAACGCTGAATTCCGGTGTGCGCCGGACGTCCGCAAACCATGACTGTGGCGACTTGTTGGTCCGGGCCGGCCGGAATTTACAGGGGATGCTCCACGTCGACAACACCAAACCCCCTCCCAAACGGAACAGACAGAACTCTCACATATTACGCCCTAGCCCCTATGCCCATGCGCCTGGAGTTCCGTTGGCCGAGTCGTTGCCTAGGACGAAGCGGCTTGCTGCTTCTCACCTAGCTTCCTGGCATTTCATGTATCGGCCTCGCCGGCAGCTCCTGAGGCGGACCACCATCTTTGTTGGCATATTCCTCGGGGGCGTGAGCATCTGCATGGGTGCCGAGCGCCGAATTAGCATCTCGGAACGCAGTTCACGGCATCTCGCCGCATCTTACCCTGTGCCTTGGGTCTGCGCATGCACAGAGCAGCTAGGGCTCCGAGCGAGGCCAGGAGCGCAGCGCCCAGAACGCCCCCTACGGCGCCACCGACAATGGCCGTGTTATCCTTTGGACATGCGTTCTGCGCGGGGGCGCTGGCGTTCTGAACCGCGTTGCATGCCGCTGATGCCGCTGATGCCGCTGATGCCGTTACCGTCGCGGTCGCGCCGGCTCCGACCGACGTCGTCTTCGTCGGAAGCTGGAGCAGTCCGATGTTGATGCTCACGACGGCCGTAGAGTTGCTGCAGCAGTTTCTCTGGTCTCCCACCTTGCGGCAACAGTACTTGTTGCCCGCGTCGCATTGCAGAACATTGTACAGGCCGACAGCCGGTCCGCCCTTCCAGCCGTTTGTCCCTATGCGGCCGAGGTTAGCGCGCAACGCAGCGAGAGCCGTATGTCGCGGCAGGAGTCCTTACGATCTGGACAGAAGTGCGGGCATTCGGCAGCCTTTCCTGTCCGGTCTGTGCATCCGTTTGAGTAGATGAGGCCCTCGTAGCCCGAGGCCTGCGCATAACACAGCCCCGAGGACAGGCATATGTCGGGTCTGTCCTTGGCCAATGAACAGCACGAGCTGAACTCGGCGACGGTGTTGCATGGCATTTGGGTGCCATCAGCCTCCGACCCGTCGATATAATAGCATGTCTTCGCAGCTCGCAGCGGGGAAACGAACAGTAGAGCACCCAGCACTGCCAGCCAGAAGCCTGACAACGCCATGGTGACGGTGCGGGTGATGGCCGTCGCTTGGACCAATGTTGGCCGAGCAGCAAAGGACGAAGCAATTGCCGGCGCCTGCGGACCGGTTCATGCCGGACTCGGCTGACGGCAACTTCACTTTTGTACTATAAACAATGATTCAATTAACGGCTACGATACGGGGCGAGCCTCTCCGTCCAACCATATCCTGCGACAGGCATGTGCCTTCACCCGCCTCGGCGTATCAGAACCCCAGTCCCAACACGTCGTGTGATATGGACGTAGTACAAGAAGCCGCGGGTCTGCTTACGCGGCAAGGGAGGCGCTGACGGGCTATAATAAGCACTACCGGTACTTCGTACTGCTGCCGAGATGCTCTTTTGGCCATGCGAATTAAAGACTACGTCTGGATTGCAGACGTACGAGAACGGCTCGGATGTTACTCGTTCAGGAGATGGACCAGCAGGGAGGCTGCCCCGGTGGACAGTTGCCGCCGACGCGCCACACCGGACCGACTGCCTAAACCCTGTCTACAAAGACGGGGCATGTCGCGAGAAGATTAGAGTCTGGTTTCAGAACTGCAGTTATCGAGCTCTGGCGAGCCCAGCGCCTCCTGAAGTTGTGACCAACACACAGGCAACTTACGGGCCGCCGGCCCTCCGAGAGCGCGATAACATCATCAACGCATGTATATATATACGTAGAACACAACCCGCCGAACATAACAGAAGCATAGCGAAGTTGCGTGTATGGACTCTCGACAAGTTTGAAGGCAGGCTGGTGGCAACGCGCTTGTCTCGACGACGCGCCGGCAGAGATTCACATAACCTCTCAGATGGGAGGCGCTCAAACCGCACGAATTGACTCATGAGCGCATCGCGACCATGAATGGCTCTCCTTCTGCCGGAGATTGATCGACATCTGTGGCCTTTCAGACATAGCGAGGCAGTACTGCAAATCGAAACACACACCAGAGCTTTCACTGATACGTCTTCACTGATACGTCTTCGTCATTACCGGATTCTACAGTATGTCCATGACGGCTATCTCGGTGCTCCTATTAAATTGACACGTACTTCCATTTGCTTTCCTGGGTCCCTCCTATCACTACGCCCTTCCTTGCTGCCTCCTCGCCTCGTCGGTTCCAACCACCGCAGTCATTCCCGTTTGTCGCTTCGCGGCGAGCCTGCTCGGCGAGGACCTTCCAAATTCGGTTCTTGGTTGGCCTTTCACCCATTTCAATGGTCATTCCAGAGGTCACACCAGTGTAGGCGAGCCTCTTTGCATCCGCGAATGGCGCCGAGTGCAGAGTCCTCGACTACCTAGTTCCGATGGGAAGCTCATCACGGAGTAGATCGATTTCCAAGAATTGTAACAGTGCGCCACCAAGTTTCTTTGTAGCAGCCCCCTTCGAGGCAGCCTTGATCGTATCCATGGTCACTTTGGCTATGTGAGTGATGGCCCAGAACACCCATATCAATAACTGCGGGCCATGCAGGTGCTCAAACTGGCCGTCGTTGCACAACTGGCCCATATGTCCATGGCAACAACCCCCTACATGTATTGAACATGACAAAACAGCATTCTTTGCGTGCCTTGATCGTCCCTGTATGGGATATGTGATCATGATGGTTTCTAGGGGCCTCAACGAAGAATCTGCGTATCAGGTGTTTATGCAGCCGCTTTGTTCGCAGGCCATTGCGCGTCGTTGTGAACTCAAGAGGGGCAGCTGTCTTCGACGGGTGGCGCATCGATCACAGACAAGCGCCCTGACATGCCGCTGACCCGGGTCTCGGAACTATCGACTTGGTCGGGACTCGGGAGCGCTGCCGGAGTCGAAGTCTGATCTCACCTCTCCATCACGAGTTGTCAACCCGTGCTCGGACGTACGGGCCCTACGAACGCCCCTGACTCGGCAAGACATCCGGCTAGCCGAGTGAGGGTGTGAGGGATTTCCGACCCGGGCCTGGCATCTCAGATTACCTGTGCGAGCGTCCTTCATCTCTCGGCCGCGGTGCCGTCACTTTGTCTGATTAAGGTTCGCTGTTTTACATCGACTGACCTAGCCGGGAAGTCGGATGTCGGCAGCGCAACGAAAAGTACGCGGCAAATCGCCCCGAGACCTGACCGGGCACGGTTGGCTTGCGTTTCCCGATACGCGGTGGGACCATGGCCGCCGGGGGGAGAGCGGCTGAGGAGTGACCTCAACATGGCATCACCGCGACATCAACGGTGCGGAGAACCACTGCCGCATAGCTGGAACGATATAAGTATGGCGGGACGGTTTTGGTTCCGGATGAGGAGTCTTACGATTCCTCCGAGTTGGAAGAACCCGCTGGCCATCATGCTCGCACGACACAGGGCAGCGAATGCCGCGCTGATGGGAGCCGGTTTCATGGGCGGCGCAATCTACATGGGCCTGAGATGGGACGGCAAGATAGGAGAGTCGCTTGTCACTGTCGAGACTTCGCAGGACGGCGCGCACGACCCTATCGATGAAGGCTCCACGTCCATGTCGGCCAGCACCCCGTCTCCCGCGAGTGCTCCCGACGGTTCACAGCCCCAGGCGCCGTGGAAGAACGAGCGACGACTCGCAAAGGACAGGCTTCTTTGAAGATTGGGGTTGAAGACTGGCCGAGACATGATGGCTGGTCGCCAGGGGCCTCGCCAGGGCCCCGGCGCTCGAGCACGGTTGACAATGTCGCCATGGAGAGATGAGGTCAAACTCGGAAGCAACTCGAAAACGAGGCAAGACATGTCGATGCCCGTTCAGGCTGTTCTTGACAAGACACTTTGTTGTGTGGCTTTACGATACAGGGCCAATCCCTGGGTTGATCCCTGTTCGAATCCCTGTATGTTGTGCTTACGAGTACGAAGTACAGCAAGCTCATACTGGTACATGTACTGGGGGGGATGGCATCGCTTGGAATCGTCGGTATTGCGGAATAGGAAAAAAATCCATCCGATGCCCTTCCCATTTGCGAAGGAATACACCCAGGACCGGCCAGGCACGGTAGCTTATAGCCTGCTGTGTACTCCGCATATGAAGAGTCTCTCTGGGAGTACGGGAAAAGGGCGCCAAAGAGCCAGCAAGAGGCCATCGTGGCTTGCAAGGGGCTGGGCGGAATTAAGCCGAATTCACAGGGCTGGTTAGACCCTACCAGCGAACGAGTAAACACGGCGTTTGGTTTCAGGGCTCGTTGGCGAAGGATAGGGCTGACGGGCAAATGACTCTGAAGCAGTCGGGATATTAGCAAATTTATCCCGCTTGTCGGGTAGCCAAGTCGGCACGTCGGCAGGGGATCATGAATGTCACTGGTGGCGACCTCGAGCCGCTTGGAGCTGGGCGGGCCGTGGATGGATGGTTCGTGCGCAGACCATGCATGTGCTCAACGAGTACTCGAACAGGCGCGTGCGTGCGTCTCGTGCTCATCCGTAGCTGTTGCGAGGCACTCTTGTCAGGTCAGAGACGACCTGCATTCCGGCCGGGTGAGACAAGAGGTCCTCGTCGTTCCAGAAATCCGCGGATGCACAACCTGCAGCACCTAGTAGGCAGTCCTTGCTCGTCTCGCAGTTTCACGTCGGCATGTGTGGTCGAGACTCGTGGTCTTCACATGCAGGAGAGACAGGACCATCAAAGTGGTCAACGGGCATTGGTGAGGTTCCCTGTGCTGATCTTGTGGCGCCCTCGGAAGGTTTTGGTCCGTGCAGCTGGCAGTCGTACTCGAAGGAGACGCGGCGTCGACGCCACGGCCGCCAGGTCCCCTTTGTGGATTTCTCGAGGCGTCGTACATCTTCAACAGCCCACATCCTGATGGGGAGCTGCAGGCAGCGCGTGGTCCAGCGACGACCAGCCAAGGCGGCAGACGGCCGGCGCATGCCCACGACTGGCGGCCCGGCCCCGGCCGTCGCTGCGGCATGCGACGGCGTGCTCGTGCTCGCAGAAGTAGAAACGGGAGCTCGACGGACGGGAGCTCGACGGGGAGCTCGACGAGACCGCCTCGAGGCGCGCAGCGGGTGGCCCGGTGCCGTGCGCCCTTGTCTGCGTGCTTGACAGGCGGAGCCCGGCCGCAACGCTCGTCGGCATCTCGCCCGTGTCGCACGAGTCCGCAACGCCAAGGGCTCCGTCATCCGGGGGCATCGCGAGCGGGCGAGGCGCTCTGACGACGCCGTTGCAGCGGCTGCAACGGTTGGCGTCAGGCTGAGAACGGGCGCCTGTGCCTGCGGGGCACTGACTCGACTTCGGCTGTTTTCCGGATTTGGGTGGTGCCGGTTCCGCGCTCGCCGTTGCAGGCGGAGGCAGCAACTCGTGACGACGCTTCACTCCACGTTCCCGTATCCTCACTCCGCGCCCGCATAACTCGAAATCCTTCCTGTCCGGCATCTGCAGGCACCATGCGGCCAAGGGCATCTCGTGCGATAGATCGATGGCATATGACCCCCGCGTGCCAACAGCGGAGCCCACAGCGGAGCCCACAGCGCAACCCACAGCAACCCACAGCGCAGCCACCCAGCCGCCGTCTTCCCCAGGTTGCCATCTTCATTGGGGCTAGTGTCCTCTCCTCTGTCGCCGGGCTGGTTGCATGGTGCCCTGGTCGCCGACCCCTCGGGCATGACGCTGCAGATGCAGAGAGGCATGGTTGGTTGGCTGGCCCGCGGCTGGTGCTCGTCATGATTCAGGCCCTTCGAGTACGAGTTCGAGTACGCAGCCACGGTTCAGCTCGAGGGAAGCCCTTCGCTGCCCTGCTCGATTCGGCTGGCTGGCTGGCCGACTGGCTGGCTGGTCCCTTGTCTGCCGCCCGGCGATTTGCAGCAACGCCAATGGCGTTTAGTTAACCGCATGTCGTCGTCGTCGTCGTCGTCGTCGCCTCTGGCTTGATGCTCCTGATGGTGCGTCTGAATCAGGTCCGAGTCCCTCATGGGCCAAGGCCTCCACAGTCTTCAATCCACACCTCCACCACGGCCCAGCCTGACGGACAGACCTCACACTAGTACGGATAATCCTCCTCTCCCCGCTGGCGAACCCCGGTCCCCTTGGACGCCCTGGTGGGCTCTCCTGGCCATGTGAGGTGGCCAGTGCCACCAATCTTCAACGACCCCTGCCTGGTCAATGTTAGACCGGCCAATCTTGCTGTGGTCTGCTAGCACGACGAGGAGTTGCAGCGCCTTGTTCGAGCCCTATGGTGAGTAGTTCTTCAAGCCACCACACCTTCTCGGCCGTGGGCTAAAACGAGTTGAAGCCATACTCGTACTCGTACACGTACCGACTTCCTCGCACCCCCCGAGTTGCCCATGGAGCTCCTCATTCGCCTCTCTTCTCCGTCCCTTCCCCGCTCAGGAGAGACATCAATAGCAGCCTTGCCACTTGTCGCCCTGTCACTCTCTACCCGACCGCGACTAATGCTTGGGCCGTGATCAACAACCCATCTCTCACGGACCTCTCCTCTAAATGACCTTGCGTCGTCCTCACCCGTCCGCGGGATGGTGGTCCTTTGTCTCGAGGCATCCATATAAGATATCCACTGCCCCTCTTCCCCAGACGATTCGTGTCCACGGAGATCCTCGGATATCAACCAGTTCATCCCAGAGACCGGCTTCACCTCGCACGAGGGCGATGCTAATCGTCGCCATTCTTTCTCCTCCCCTTGTCCTCCAAGTAAACGCTTCCGGGCAGCCCAGCTCGAGACTCTCCTTCAGCATCCCCAAGTCGGCATCTCGTCGAGCAACTCGCCAGCCATGGCATCACTTACGGCGGAGCAGCTCACCGCTATCAGCGTGATTGAGCGGACGTGTTCGGTTTTCTCGCTTCTGGGATGTGTCTTCACCATCGTCACCTTCTGCTCTTCGAAGGCCTTCCACAAGCCCATCAACCGGCTTGTGTTTTACGCCTCGTTCGGCAACATGATGACCAACGTCGGCACCTTAATGTCCCGCGCCTACGTCACCCAACTCAGCTCGTTTGGTTGCCAGTTCCAGGCCTTCCTGATCCAGATGTTTGTTCAGCCCCACGCTGCAGAACCCCCCCGTGGGCCGGATATTGACGAGTACGACCAACAGGTTCATGCCCGCGGATGCATTCTGGACCCTGACCATGGCCATCAATGTCTATCTCACCTTTTACTACAAGTTTGATGCCGAGAGGCTCCGCAGAATGGAGATTTGGTACCTGCTCGGCTGCTACGGCATCCCCTTTGTCCCTGCTTTCATATTCATCTTCGCCAGAAACCAGCAGGCGCAGCGGATTTACGGCAACGCCACGCTCTGGTGCTGGATTTCCTCCGACTATGATGTTCTCCGTGTGGCCTGCTTCTACGGGCCGGTGTGGTAAGTTGACCCGGGTTGCTGCGTCTTGCATGCGACGGAGATGCTAAACGGCGCGTGCAGGGTTACCATCCTCATAACCTTCTTCATTTACATCCGAGCCGGGCGTACCATCTACGAGAAGCGCAAGCAGCTGCACGACTTCCATTCTTCGGACCCGGGCATGTCCATCAACGGTGAATCCATCACCACGATGAAGAGAACCGACATCACCGTGGTGACGGAATCAGCTCTCGAGGCCGGGACAATCCATCTCGGGCCCATGGGAAGGCGTGGTTCCTCGGCCGGAGGCAACTCCCAATGTGCCGCTGGAGCGTATTCGGTTCACATCTCGGCCGACAACTACGCGACGCCATCCGCCGAGGAGGTTGTGCTACCCATCCAGGGCCGGACCGTTCAGCGGACGAGCACCGTGCAGGTCGCGCCGCATCGACCCAACCCTGCGCGAGGACGCAACCACGAGGTGAACAACGCGGCGTGGTCGTACACGAAGTGCGCCATCCTGTTCTTCACAGCCATCCTCATCACGTGGATTCCCTCGAGCGCCAACCGAGTCTACTCTCTGGTGCACGACAAGGACATCTACATCCCGCTCGAGTTCATGAGCGCCTTTGTGCTGCCGCTGCAGGGGTTCTGGAACGCCGTCATCTACGCCGTCACGTCGTGGGGCGCGTGCAAGGCCTTCTTCGGCGACCTGATGAGCAGGCGGCAGCGGCACGCAGTTTCCGAGATCGTACGAGGGCACGGTGCAGCAGAGCAAGGCGCCGGGCACCAGTTCGGCGGGAGCCGGCTCAAGTCGCCGACGAAGAGCTCGAGGACGTTTGAGTCGGAGAGCATGACGGAGCTGGCCAAGTCCCGCACAAACTCGGCCGACGGCAGCCGGAAGGGCTGAGGAGCCCAATCAACCACAGTGCGACCGCCCCTGCTCGTGCGCTTACGAGCACTCTGCTTCACTCGGTGTAGGAAGTACCCTTTCAGTCAGATACGTCTTGTTTTAATTTAGCGAAACTCAGTTTGGTTATGGGGGATACCAGGGGGGGGGCGGGAGAGTTGTCATGGGGTGCTTGGCAAACTACTCGTATATCGGAGTTTTATTTTCCGGGTTTTATTTTGGTACAAATACGAAGTCTTTCCCAGCCACAGCGCGCAGCCTCTGGATCCGTGGCGTTGCTGTCCTCCGTACGAAGTCCGAGTAGTTGGTACGGAGTAGACCGATTCCAGATGACAGGGTTGGGATGCGCCGGCGCGCCAGGGGTCAGGGGCTCCCCCGTCGCTCGGCTACGATGCGGGACGGGGCATTTAAATCATGCCATGGTGACGGAAGCGAAACGATTGGCCTGCTGCCACGTTTTGCGAGGACGCGGTGCAGGGGCCTGGGAGTTGCGCGGTGGTGTTTCCTCCCTGTCGCATCTGACGCTCGGGATGGCCTCACGGCGACGGGCCCCTTGGTGGATCGGGTTTGCTCACGGCTCACGCAGACCCTCGACACGCAGACCCTCGACACGCAGACCCTCGACTCGCCGACGGCAGGTCTCGGAAGACGACGGCCGTGCGCTCGGGTCCCCTGGCCAGAGGCCCTGAGCAACAGGACGAGACCGGCCGGTGGTCAGCCGGAGAGGAGAGTCTGGGCGTGCCGCGTCTCCATGTCGATCACGATCAAGCCGGGGCGCCGAGCAGCCACGCCACACCGAAATCCCATGCTTCCCCTGCTTGCTTTTTCGCAGCCAGACATGTCTGGGGCTGCCCGCCGGCTGGTCATCTCCCCGACGCGCTCGGGCGCGATGGCGAGCCGCGAACGCTGCCCGCGCGGTCTGCGTGCCACGACTCCTCGGCCTCGACCCGAGTCGCCCCAGCGCCCGTTCGTGCCAGCATCGCGTCAAAGCGCAGGGCGCCAGGCGCCACGGCGGCCCGCCGTCAGCCGTCCCTGACGGCCTCCATCATCTGGTACTCCCAGAAGGTGCCCAGCTCGAGGCACTCCTCCATGCAGGCCGCGTCGTCCCACCACCACGAGCCGGCCGTCACGTGCTCGCCCCAGACCTCCCTCCACAGCATGCGGCCGACGAGGCTCCTGAGCTCGGCCTTGGTGGCCGCCACGTCTCTGCGGGCGCGCTCGCTCTCCGGCTGCCGCTGGCCGCGCCTCGCGTTGTCGGGCGAGGCGTAGAACTTGGCCGTCGTCCGCGTGCTGCCCGCGCCGCGCAGCGACGCCTCGCCGAGCCACCGCGGCAGCGCCGTGCTGGGGCTCGCGCACCTCGCCTGCGCCGCGAGGTTCGCCAGCAGGTGCTGCTCCAGCCAGGCCCCGAGCCTGCTGCCCATGGTGTGCGCGCAGGGCAGCGGGTCGATGGTGACGAGGTGCAGCGTCCCGCCCGGCCTCAGGCAGCTGCTCACGTTGTGCAGGATGCCGCGCAGGTCCTCCGACGAGCAGAGCGGCGGCAGCGACATGGAGTAGACGGCGTCGAAGAGCCGCGGCCGGATCGGGAACGCCGACGGCGAGACGGCCGACACGAACAGCGGCTGCACGTTGGGGACCGTGTCATGGGGCAGCGGCGCGTCTGACAGGTGGCAGATGCGCTTCGTCGGATGCAGGCCCGCGAGGTACAGCGCCGAGGCTACATGGCTCGCCGCGTCAGTCACGCCGTTCGCTTGCGTTCTGTCGGGGGCATGCGTGCGTGAGTGTGTACCTTTGGACTCGTAGAGAGCCAGGATGCTGTGCACCTCGGCCGGCCCGATCTTGCTCGTCGGCTGCCCCGACGCATCGCACGGCGCCGCGAGGTCCAGGTGATGCAGCGTGGAGAACATCCATCGCATCTTCTCCATCTCGAGCTGTCTGTGGTCGTCTGCGGTGGTGGTGCCCGTGGCCCGTGATATCTCCTTCAGTCTAGACAGCACGACGGCCGGGCTCGAGCTTCCCATGACGTCCACTTCCTGCGTCAGGGCCTCGAAGTCGGCCGGCTTCCAGGCGTTGCCGTGGCTCCTCCACGTCGGCGGAACCGCGGCGGGCTCGTCTCCCGGCCCCTCGGCCATGGTCGCTCGGGCCGCGGATGGCGCACGGCCGGCCGGTTTCCTGGATCGAAGCGGCGACTTGGCTGGCGGGACTAGATGCTCGGTGGACCGAGGCAGAGGGCTTCCCGGGTCAGCCAACATACAGCCGTGGTCGGAGCGAGTGCTTACCCTTTCGTTGGTGACTGCGGCGGCGTCCTCGGTTCCCCGGACCTGAGGCTCGGGATGATGATGAATGCCTTCCTCACCGGGCTCTGCAGGTCGAAGCCTGGCAAACGCGCCGCGGCGGACGTTTCGGGCTGCTTTGTCCCGGGCGACGGCAGCCCAACTATCCGGTTCGAGTTACCACACGCAGCGGAGGGGTCTGGGCCGGTTTCATCGTCGTCGACAGGCCGTGCCGACGACAACGACAGGACGGGGCAAAACACGTACCCTCGCGAGACATGTCCAGGGAAACGCCGTGGCTGCTGCGCCCAGTCTCCTCGGTGCTTGGGCTGTTGAAGACGGAGCGCAGCTCGTCCAGGGTCTTGGTGACGGACAGGCCCGAGCTGCGACGGCTCTTCGAGGCCAGCCCCGACGACGGCGCAGGCGACGCTGCCGCTTTGGCGCTGGCGTTGGCCTTGGACGTGTTGATGTGCTTCAGCCCCCGCGCCCTGAAACGGGCAAAGGCCGACTCGCCGGAGGAGCGCGGGCTGGTCGTCGACAGGGAGCTTCGTCCCGAGCGCGCCCTGCTGCCCTCGTCGTCGTCGCCGCCGCCGCCGCCGCCGCCGCCGCCGCCGTCGCCCTTCTTTCTTCCCGTCTCCTTGTCGCGCTGCTTGCGGGCCCTGTGCTCGCCGACCAGCTCTCGGCTCGGGTCCGTCCAGACGACATCCCACATGGTCGGATCCGACGGCGAAGCGGAAGCGTGCGCGGGATCCTGCGGCCGTCGCAGATTCGCAACTGCGCGTCTCTGCCCCTTGCCACAAGAAGGCGGCAGCGTCGAACAAGCGAGGGATGGCCCCAGATGTAAGGCGAGTTTCTGCGAGTTGGCAAAGGGGCCGCAGGGCGTTGAAATGGCCGATGCGGATGGCAATGTCGACGGCGGCAAGCAGCAAGCGGCAGAGTGCGGGAGCGAGCACGGAGGGAGCGTGTAAGCGATGCAACACGCTCGGGTTTGGCAACCTCGCAGGTCCGCCAATCGAGCGGCTCGGTCCAGCGACACAGAGCACGGGAGAGATGCACCGTTCCGAAGCCGAGATGCTCACGAGACGGCCCGGCCCTCAGAACAGACGGCGTCCCTGTCTGTGCTGTGCGCATCTGGATGGCCTCAACCACCGACGTGCCCCGTGTTCACGGTCCGTACATGAACAACACCCCACGAGCACGCTCCGTCGGATAACGTGATCGCGTGCCTCGCAGGTTCGATGCGGCCGAGGACCGCCCAGCTTCTCCTGTGCGCCGCGTGTGCTCACCCGCGGCCGCGCTCGCCTGGCACCGACTCGGGAGCTGCGCCGTGCCCTCTTCGTCCCGTCGGCAGGACGGCCTCTTCCCCTGTTTGCTTGGTCCGATCGGGTCCCCGTGGCACAGCCGCCAGCCATGTGGGAGAGATCTGGTGACACAGATCACTGCACCGCCCTCGGACAGACGCAGAACGGCGGCCCGGTATGCAGCCGGCCGTCCGGAGCTGCTTTGCGCAGAGATGGGACGGCCGGGAACAGTCCCAAGGCTGGTATATAATGCAATCGTCCTCTATGGCAAGTCTCTCCGGCTCCCCCTCGGTTCTGACGCAGTTCGCTCAGTGGTGACATGGCCCAACCTTTCCCACTTCACTCCCGATATCATCGCCGCTCAACGCCGCCGGTGAATCTGTGAGTTCCCGGTGGGATTTCACAAACAAATAGCCCATTCGGCCACGCTCCTCGGGGGCGCCAGCACCTCACACTCCGACGACGGGCGCCCTCCTGGCCGAGGTCAGCCGCCCAGGGACAGCCTCCTGTCCCGCGCGTCGTCGAGTTGCATGCACGCACAACCTTACCATGCGGTCACGAGTCGGGCTCGTGTCTCGGCCATGTCCGTCTGGCCAAGTAAGCCCCTCGATGGTTGCACAGATCTTGTCCGCGCGAGTCCAGGGATCGTAATTCGACGGGCGGGTGCCGACGCTCACGTCCCCAAGACCGCGCTTGGCCTGTGAATCAGGAGGCGAGGGCAAGCCGGTTCGTAGAACGCAGCGGACGACCCCGGGTCCCAGTTCGAAACATGCTCAGCTTGCGGACGAGGCCAGTCGTGGCCGGTGGGCGCTGCCGCCATGTCTCGTCCTCGGATCCGCCCAGCCCCTGCCATCGTCTGCTGCCGCATCCCGTACTCGAAGACATGCGTGCGTCTTGCGTCCTGCATCACCATGCCTTGGGCTCGCCCTGGAGGAGTGTGACGCTGAGGGGCCACAGACACAGATGGGGATGAGGCATGCGAGGCCCCCTCGACTCGTGCTCTGCTTCGACGCTCCCTCGACCATGTCTCGACGCCACCGCCGTCATGCCAGACTCTCTCGCAACCGCCATCTCAGCACATGGGCCTATGGGCATCTCCAGCGCGGTATTCGCCATCCGTTGAGCGACGGTGCACGACACCCAGGCACCGGCCACGGCGGAGCTGAACGGCCTCCGAACAGGTCATCTCTGAAAGGGGGCATCTCTTCGTCCATAGCGCTTCTTTCTGGCCCCGGCTGTCGCGGATTCACCGGCGTTCGAGGCCCCTCGCCGGTGTATCTCGACCTCACGACCTGCCAACACCAGGCCGGTGGCTGTTCACGCTCGTCCCTTTGTCCAATCTCAGCGACGCCACCTGGACGACGGGAACTCGACGTCTGGCATGCCCTTTCACTCCAGTCACTCCAGGTCGTTCCAGGTTCCCGTCCTGTTCTGCTGAAGAGGGCGGCGAGTTACGCGACACAGTATCTGCGCGAGGTCTTCGCCTGGACTGACCATCAGCTTCCCTTTGCTCTTTGCTCTTTGCTCCTTTCTTCTCGTTTCTTCTCCTCTCCTCTCTCTCTTCTCTTCTCTTCTCTTCACCTCACTCCACCGATTCGCCCGGCTTGCAAATCTCGCATTCCTCTCCGTCCCGGTGTAACTGACCCGGCTCTGTCGGTCCCACATCATCCGTCCCCTTACCTCCGATGCAGTCCGTCGCCTGCATCTCATCCACTCGCATCCGGGACAGCTCGACCATGGAGCGGGCCGACGATCAACGGTCCACCGCGGCGTCTCTTTCTCGCGGACCGGCCGGGAGGTCTCGGTTCTTTGGCTTCCGCGACTTTTTCGACTTCATCGATGGCCGCATCACCACGTCGCGCTTCGGCAGGTTGTTTCGCCTCTCTGGGAGCGGCCATGTAAGCGGTTGACGCGGCTCGGACGTCTCTCGAGCTTCACTGCTGACTTGCGAGTAGCCAGATGAGATTCGAGGCGCCACGTTCCTCAGAGAGGTTCGGGCTGGGCTGACGACCTTTGCCACAATGGCATACATCGTCGCCGTCAACGTCCGTCCTTCCCTCCTTGGATGATACGGGTCCAAGAGCTGACGAGGTCAGGCTTCACTGCTGTCTCAGACGGGCGGAACGTGCGTTTGCGACCTGGGCCGAAAGGATCAGTGCGATTCCATCCCCGAGTTTGCGGCGTGCAAGGAGGGTAAGATGGATGAGAAAGTTCCCGGCGCCGCTGCTTAGGTGACTGACTTTACATATAAGAGGTGCGGAGAGACTTGATCACGGCCACGGCAGCCATTGCCGGAATGGCCTCCATCGTCTTTGGGGCGCTTACGAACCTCCCCGTTGCCCTCGCGTGAGCATCCTCTGCACGGCTGCTCAGCCCGGCGTGTCTGCTAACCGCCGTGATTAGGCCGGGCATGGGACTCAACGCCTACTTTGCCTTTCAGGTAGTATACACCGTCCGTCTTGGGAGCATCGCCACGTACTTACAAGCCTCGCAGGTCGTCGGCGTCAACGGCAGCGGCAACATCCCCTACCGCACCGCCCTCACGGCCGTCTTCTTCGAGGGCATCATCTTCGTCTTCCTGGCCCTCACCGGCATGCGCCAGTGGCTCGTGAAGCTGATCCCCGCCACCCTCAAGACCGCCACGGGCGTCGGCATCGGCCTCCTCCTCACCGAGATTGGGCTCTCGTACTCCACGGGCATCGGCGCCATCACCGGCGGGGGCCGCGCGACGCCGCTGGCGCTGGGAGGATGTCCCCTGGCGCTGCTCAATGGGCAGACGGGCATGTGCGAGTCTGGCCAGATGACGAATCCAACGGCAAGTTTCCGCCGTGGCCGTGGGCAAGGATCGGGGCTGACGGACCATTGCAGCTGTGGGTGGCCGTCTTCTGCGGCGGCATCGTCACGTCCTTCTTGATGGCTTTCCGCGTCAAGTACGCCCTCGTCATCGGCATTGCCCTCGTGTCCATCCTCTCCTGGCCGTAAGTCGTCCCTCTCTCGCCGCCGCTGCAGCGCACGCACAGCCTGACCGCCAGCAGCCGCCACACGTCCATCTCGTACTTCCCCGACACGGACCAGGGCGACGCCCGCTTCGAGTTCTTCCAGCAAGTCGCCGCCTGGCACCCCATGAGCCGGACGCTCAACCAGCTCGACTGGACCTTCGCCAGCGGCGGCTCGCACTTCGCCCTCGCGCTCTTCACGTTCCTGTACGTGGACATCATCGACGCGACGGCCACGCTGTACTCCATGGTCCGCTTCTGCGGCGTCGTGAACCGCAAGGACGGCGACTTTCCCCGGTCGACCGTCGCGTACTGCACGGATGCCGTGTTTATATCCATCGGCGCCCTGCTGGGGTCCTCTCCCGTGACGGCCTTTATCGAAAGCGGCGCGGGCATTGCGGAAGGCGGGCGTACGGGGCTCACGGCCATCGTCACCGGCTTGTGCTTCATCAGCTCCATGTTCTTCGCGCCCGTCTTTGCGTCCATCCCGCCATGGGCCACCGGCTGTACTCTCATCCTGGTATGTTTGCCTCTCGACACACGTGTCTGGGTAAAGTTGGATCCTGACGCCCGAGTCCCCAGGTCGGCTGCATGATGATTCGGCAGATCACGCAAATCAACTGGCGATACATCGGCGATGTCCTCCCGTCCTTCATCGTCATGGTGTTCATCCCCTTCAGCTACAGCGTCGCCTACGGGCTCATCGCGTAAGTCTAAACTCCCCCAGAGCGCAGCCGCGCAGGTATTGGCTTACCACTCCACACAGCGGCATCTTCGTCTACGCCGTTCTCAACGGCCTCGTCGGTCTCGTCGTCTACGTGAGCGGCGGGCGCATCGAGCCTCGCGAGTACGACCTCAAGGAATACTGGACATGGAAGGGCACGGGTCAAGCCCCCTGGTTCGTCAGAGAGATCCAGGCTCGTCGCAAGGGGGCAACTGACTGTGCTGGCGAGCACGCTGAAGGGGGCCAGGGCGGCTCGGTGCTTGACTCGCGAGCCGAGTCCTCTGCCAAAGAGTACCCGGTGGCCGTAGCAGAGCCTGCAGCTCCAGCCGAGGAGGCGCCCCGACCTTCGGGCCCAGCTGGGCACTGACATGATGTCTGTTCCGAAAGGACGAGGGGACGGAAACGCCCTGCGAGCGCAGAGGAAATGACATGTAACGTCGGCTAAGGCGATAGAACAAAACATGGCCGTGAACATCAAGCTCCGCTTGGGCGGGTGTCTATTGTTGACTGTCGTCGACATCCTCGGCCGGGGACAGCTAATGGACATCAGCATCACGTAGCTTCGAGAAGCCCCTTGACAGTCCCGGGGATTCTCCAGTGCTCCGGCGGTCGCCCCGGTTCAGTCCATTGCCACATCCTCGTCGCCCTGTCCAGCCGCTCTCCTCAGCCCCTGTCTGCCGTCTTTTTCCGCTCCAGGCCCTCGTCCACCCACTTCTGGACCTCGTCATCACCCCCCTGCTTCAGCCTCTCCTTGACCACGCCCTTGAGCACCTCGCCCGCAAAGCCCACGAAGTTGTGTCTCCGGAGCGCGTTCTCAAACATCCAGTCCCGGCGCTTGCGCAACTCCCGCGCCAGCAGCTCCTCGTCCCCAAGCTCGTGCGCCCGGACCCGCAGGTCGCGGCACATGGCGAGCAGGTTGAAACGAATCTCCGTCGTCTCATATCGGGCTATCCGCCTCTGCAGGACGTCGGCGACGTGCGTGGGGAAGGACTCGGCCGTGCAGACGCCGTGGGAGATGGGGGCTGGCTGCAGCCCGTCGAGTTCGTAGAGGGTTCCGTTGATGGGGGTGTAGGCGATGAAGTGGAAGGCATCCTCGTCCTCACCCGTCTTCTGCGTCTCGTCGACAAAGGGGCTGCTCCGGGCAAAGCTGTTGTGCACCTCGCGGATCAGATCCGAGTTGCTCAGCGCTTCGCCTCGGAACTCGGGCGGCAGCACCATGGTGAAGTCTCGAAAGTCCTTCATCTGGGCTCCGATTTCCACGTCATCCGTCTTGTTCATGAGCACGCTCAGCAGGGCCTGCGTTGCGCAAGCATTCTGTATCGTCTGCGCCGCGAAGAACATGTGCTCGGAGGCGCCGTGGTCAAAGGACCCGTCGAGCGGCCCGTCGGGCGTCGCATAGGGGCGGTCGGTAGGGTATTTGAAGAGAAATATGACGCCGTAGAGGGGCTGCAGCGCCACGAGCTCCGAAGGGTCGAGAGTGAGGAGCTCTTCGCACTGGACGTATTTTACGCCGAGGTTCTCGATGAGGGATGTGAAGACGCCCTGGCGGCGAGGTCAGCAGCAGTAACAAGCGTGCTCATTGCAAATGGAACGTACCGCATCAGACTCGACTGTAGGGAGAGGCCCGGGTCAGCGGAACGGGACCCAAAGAGATGGCGAGGAAGACGACCTACTGGTATTCCAGCCGCCGCTCATAGTGGCCAAGGCATCCGCGAGCTGCGACAAGAGGTCGAGCTCAGTACCGTGCCTATTCAGGAAAGATTCCGCGGCACTCGGTATGGACAGGTAAAAACCAGACACCAAATCCAGAAGCTGAAGTTGCGAGGGTCCCGGGGTTGGAGGTTGCAAGGTTGGCTCGCTGGTCCCGATAAGATAAGCCAAGGACAAGCCTCCAGATCTAGAGACGTGATGCTCGGTTGGACGACCCGACCGCCGTTAGTCACCTGACCAACAACCGAAACGGAACCCTCTCAATGAATAGAACCTATTCCACAGTCTATTTCCGTGTGTGCTTATGGTGTCTAGGAGCCAAAAGGAAAGGCTGGTACGAGGGCCATCATTACTCTTTCATGCACCATCTGGAGTCATTTTGCTAGGTGCTGTTCCAGCATTCACCACAACGACCTAGACGACAGCAGACCTGTTTAACGAGTTAAAGTAGAATTGCATAGATGGGTATCCCACGAATGAGACTTCATATTATGTTATAGTTTATTGATACCTCGTTTGAGAGGTTGCGGAATTCTGAATACTAGCATGCGACGCAGGGTATCATGCAGAGGTCTTCACCAAACGACCAGACGTTGAGCGATGCGAAACGGCAACAAGGTTGTTTTGTCGGGGCTGTTGCTCTACCGTCTTACGAAGTGCCCATGTCAGTCCCGCGGTGCGCTCTCGAGCGTGCAATGCAGCTCGTCCCATCCTTGTCGCAACCATAGTTCGACAAAGGCATGTTTTCTTGTTCCGCCGTGACGTGTGAAGAGGCCAAATCCGAGTACCTCTTCACGAGCAGCTGGCTGCAGGGAGTCAGCAGGCAGGCTATTCATCCTGGTGCTCCTCCAGTCGCGCTGCCCCGAGGTAGCGTAGCCATGTGTTCGCTCATGGGAAGTAATCCACCAATACATGGCCCATACACATCTCGTGCACACATGACTACAACGCGACAAGCTCCTCCCTGATCGGTTCTTCGCCCGGGTTGCCTCGAGGCGCTTCTTGATGTTCATTCCCGCCCTGCTGCTCGTCCGGGTGAGTATTATCATCCTCATGGGTATTCGTCTCGTTCCTCTCGCCGGTGTTGTTGTCACCCTCCTCGCCCGTCCTGCTTGCCGCTGCCGCTGCCGCAGCTTCGGTCTCTCTTCGTCGATTCTCCTCAGCTCGTGCCTCCGCTTCAAGATTAGCAATGTGCCTTTCTGCTACTCCGGGCGCGATACTGGCGAGGAACAAGAGTCCGGCTCGCTCGAGCCGTCTAAACTGCCCAGCTAGCCAGCCTTCTCGCGCGCGTCGCTCCCCAACCAGCCTCGCAGCCAACTGCTCGGGGCCGGCATCGCCTTGTCGTTCAGCCGGTTGAGCCTCCCGAACCCGACGTGGGGCGGCTCCCAGGCCTCCTCGCATTTGCTCGAGATCCGGGAGGAGGTTCTCCAGGTGCCTGGCGATGGGCTGCCAGGCGTTTTCAGCCACCCCATTGAGAAGGCCGCTGCTCAGGACAAACATGAACACGGCAAGGCACATGACGGTAAACCATCTCGACCAGCTCGAGTTCGGAGTTGTAAAGAACCACACGAAGAGGCCCAGTCGGAATATCAGCCACATGTGAGGCCAAAGCTGCATCAGCAGACGGAGGAAACCGGCCGCTGGAGGGTTGCCTGCATGCACACGTTGGACAGGCGGTAGGGTGTGCACGGCGGCCGGGGGTTCATGCTGAACCTGCGGCCTCTGGTAATGCTGCTGAGCAGCATGAATGCCGTGCGCCTGAGAGGCAAATGCCACGCTGGAAAGGCTGGCGTTACCCCTCAGCCGTGACAGGCTCGCCTGAGTTCCGAGTCTCGGCGAGTAGTACGTCTCGGCGGCAGAAGTATTAAGCAAGAGAGCTCGCGGTCCTTCCGGAGACGACAAGATATAGACTTGAAGGCCTTGCTGCTGCTGGGAAGGCAAGCTGCCTGAGGTCATGGTGTTGTTGCCGGCATCGGCTGACCTCGGTTCCAGGTCCGGTGTGACCCGACCACTGCCAGCCAGTGAGCCTCCTGCTCCGAATACTGGAGTTGTGACACCAGGCTGGGTGAGAGGTCGGTTTTGAAGAGAAGTCCCCGAGGCGGTCCGCTGCATGGCATTTGCCATGGCCATGGTTGCCCGGTCTGCGTCGGCTCCGCGGATGATGTTCTGCACGTCAGTCGGGGACAGCCCGGCCTGTGAGCCTTGCGCGGCAGCTCTGATGACGGTGTCCACGTGGTAGGATTGTCCATTTGGCCCAACCGACTCGTAGTGACCGGAATGAGAAGCACCAGGGCTAGCCCTCCCGTTGTTAGATTCGACGCCGTTGGCGCCGGTGTTATTCCCAGCGGTGTCACCAACACCTCGCATCCCCATCTGCGCTCTCCCTCGCTGGTTCTGGCTGACAAAGGCCCTGACCATGGCTTCCCGCTGAAGATGAGCGTCCCGTTGGACCTGGCTCAGCCAATTGGCCATGTGCTGGTGGTGTTGTTGGAAAGCCGCCGCCTGTTCGGGCGTGTGGTGTGCGGGCGCAGGAGACGGCATTCGAGGCTGGGGTATCGAGTGGGTGGTTGTTTGCACGTGGGCTCTCCGCGCAAACGGCGGCGGAGGGTCTGGCCCAAAGTGAGGGTGAGGGTGAGGGTGAGGGTGGTGCGAAACTGGCGGAGCGCTGGTGGACTGGCCCCCCCCGTCTACCGGACTTGGGCCTCGAGCTACCGTCGACGGCGTCGTGGTCTGGCTGTCCGACACATCTCTGACGACAAGATGAATGGTTTGTCGGTCGGGCGAACGAAGCTGTTGAAAGACAACGGTCAGCTGCTACAGTCCAGCAGGGAGACGTGGGGTGGGTTCAAGGCGTGGCTTACGGCATCGACGCCAAATATGTCCAGCAGGCTGTCCGACTCACGCAGCAGCGCCCGTCCACGGTGAATCAGTCGCTGGTTCTCGTCGGCCGGCCGCAGCGGGAGCGTCTGCCGAATCTTGTCCTTGAGCCGCTTGATGGTAGTCGTGGCGGGAAGGTCGGGGAACAGCAGCGGACGATTCACGCCCACCGACGGCGAGACCACCTGGAGGTTGACGACGAGCTGTCCGGGAGGCGTGGCTGCGGCGCCCTCGGGCTGCGAGGTTGACGGCTCGGTCGCCATATTGAGCGGGCGACTGGTATGCCACCAAGGGGGAGCCTGCGGTGGGGGCGATGGGATGTTGTCTCGATGCCACAGCTATCGACGAAGCGCTGGTAGGACGTGCCCAGGCAGGTCATGTCAGACAAGCGGTAGGATCCGTCACGCCGCTCTGGCCTCGGCGAGGTGCAGAGGCAGCGGGTGAGGGAAGGAAAATATACAGGCGAAGGACCCGCGCAGGACCAAAACTCCACACCAAGGAAAAAGAAACGTGTCGGGTCAGCGCCGTGGCTCGGAGTTTGCGAGTTGAGAAGGCGTCGAAGCAGATGAAGGTGTATTATTGTTTCCACGTTGGCTTCCGGGGTACGTACCTCCTCCGCCTGCCTGCCACTCTGCGCCCGGGGCGGTGGGACGAGTTGGGCTTAGCGCGATCCCACTGCAGTTACAGTGGTGGACGAGAACGCGTACGACGCGGCGGGGTCTGGGCAGCCATCACAAGGGTTGATTTGCATGACTCGGCCGTCTACGTACATTACCCAGTCTAGGCTCCCAATATTCTCGGCTGCTAACCTATTTTACTAGAAAATGGGGATGGCATACGAAGCACTACGTAGGGTCCCCGGTACGGAGTACATGCTCGTAAGTATCTCGGCAATCTCTCGGCTATTAGTGCGGGGCAGCACGTGCGGCCTCTCGTGGGCGGTCCTTGAGCTTAGAGCTTCACAAAGTGTCACACAAAGCGCTAAATGTCGTATAGGAGCATACGATTGATGATGCAAAATAGCCTTATCCCTATATAAGAGAATTGCCTGACGAGGCGGTCTTTAACTATGAGCTTTGCCCCTTTTGTGGGTCTGCTCGCAAATTCTATTCATCCGAGCGCTCATCCGAGCGTTCATCCGAGCGTTCAGCTGGTCAGGTGATCGCGCCCCTGCGCTCACCTTCACATAAAGGAACAGGAGGGTAAAACTGCTGGTCGATCATGGCCGTAAGCGGACGATTTCCTGATCTTAGGGGAAGCCTTGGTCGGCTTGGCCGATTGCATCCATCGACTTCGGGACATGGAGGAACGACTCGAGGTCCATGCCTCTCACCATGGTTCCGCGATCAACATGCTGGCTGCCCTCGGACAATGCAGACGAATCTTTGCGAGCAAACAAGTTTCCATTCCGTCAGTCTTGGGTTTCTAATCGTCCTGGGCCATACAAATCTCCGGCCGAATCAATATTTTGGTCGTCACTACAACCAATCGCAGAGTTGGTTCGTCCTCATAGGTCCATTCTGCACCACCCCGTGCAGACTTACACTGCCTACCACAGGCACCTGGATCACCTCTGTGCACGCTTATGCCCCGTGGACAGATATAGACCTTCTTTGTCGCCCACGATGGATGGAATTCCTTGGTCGTGTCTGCAGATGAGGTTTTATGATACGGGAGGATGGAATTTGCTTCCTCCTCGTAAGTGTCAAAAGTGTGCTCTGTTTGAACAGCCTCAACATATCGCTTCTTCTCAAGCCACTCCTGAAGACGAGGGATCCGAAAGTACCGCGCCTCTCCCAAGAGCGCAAGGTAGAGCGCGTAGTCATGGCCTTTGGCCGTGTCGTAAAAGATCGGGTATACGGAATGTCGAAGGTACCGAAGTATGTGCTCGAAGAGGGTGGGATCGGCGTCGACAAAGTATGAACCATCATCAACAGGGTTACTCCAGCGTCCGGAAAGGAGGGACGCAAAGAATGCACTCTCTGTCACGAGAGACTGCCTCGTTGTAGTGAACCGACGCTCGCCGACCTGCAGGTTGATGCGCACATCTGCGGTAAGGGCACGTTTGGCCGCATCGGTGGCGTCCTCGACCGATTTCGTGACGGATTCGTCGTCCATGCTGACGAGGACTGTATAGGATGCAAGATCCAATACCCTGTACTCGTTTTTCGTCCGCACAGTGAATTTGTGATGAAGTCAAACTCACGAATCCGCGGGATAGCCAATCGTCCGATCGCAAGAGATCTTGCAGAGGAGAAACTACCGGTTTAGCGGATGGTGAAAGAGCAAGCTTAAATATCTATCTGAAAGAACAAGGGAAGGTCGGTCTTATGTACCGGGGGTTAGACCTAGTGAATCTGGGTCAGTGAATCCAGACCAGTGAATCCAGGTCAGTGACCGGCGTAGTGACTGTTCCCGAGGTCCCGTTTGGAAGTGGGTTCTCGGCAAACCGACTGGTTTTCTGTGCGAACCCGAGAGCTTTTACACCTCAGAGCCAACACCAAGCCGCAGCCGTAGTTTATGGTGCAGAGGATAGACGTCAACGCCAACTCAACGCCAATAACCGGGAGATGGGCTCTTACCCTCTTACCCCTGGGTCGGCTGCACAGCGCTCGTCCGACCGAGGGTAACCTTTGCAGCGGATAAGTCCGGTACATCTCTGACAGCCGAGGCTTCATCCTGTCTTTGCAGAGTCGTACATCTTCCAGTGGTGTTGCTTGTCCTGCCCCGGCGATGAAGGAATGACACAGTCGCGACTCGATGCAGGGTAGGTAATATGTTAACCCATTGGCCAATGAGAGAGCACGAGCGCTCAAGGAGGGACGCGGCGCGCGATTGGCTGGAGCAAGTCCGCATTTTTCCTCGCAGTGCCGACGTCAAGTCGCGGAGACGAGGTCCATCGGCAATCAATCGCATCCCAGCTGCGCTCGCTGGCATTGATCGACCCAAGACATGATGGCGACCGCTCTCGGGGCTGGTTCTGGCCAGCTCCTCCGGGGCCACGCGCTGGCAAGCATCCGCGGGCGATGCTCCAACTGTGCGGCTCGCCGTGCGACGTCGCTCGGCGCAAGCCCGCGATCCCCCCGGCCGACCCCGGTCTCGACACGTAGCTTCGCCTCCGGCCCGGGCAAGCGTCCGCGCTTCTCCCGGCGCCTCGGCGAGGCGCTGCGCAGCAGCAGGATCCAATGGTACCAGATTCCCGTCGGGCTGGGCATTGGCTTCCTGGGCCTCGTGCAGTTCTACAAGGTCTCGGCCAGGGAGCAAGAGAAGCGAAGAGAGCAGGATGATGCACAACCCCGAGGGGCTCAGCCGAAGCCACGTCCCAGGGTGCGCCCGGAGGGGCCGTGGTAAGCACTCCTCGCGATAGCCTCGTCACCACTATGGAGACTGACGGACCGTCGCTCCAGGCAGGTTCAGGTCATGTCGACCCTGCCGCTCAAGGCCATTTCCCGGTTATGGGGGAGATTCAACGAACTGACCATCCCCTACCATCTACGCGTCCCGGGGTTCAAACTTTACTCGTTCATATTTGGAGTCAAGTAAGTCGCCATGTGCACATTCGCCCGGACGACATGGCTGACGACTTCAGCCTGGACGAAGTTTCCGAACCAGACCTCCACATCTATCCCAACCTCGCAGCATTCTTCTACCGTACCCTACAGCCGGGCGTGCGGCCGCTCGACCCCGATCCCAACGCCCTGCTCTCGCCGTCCGACGGCAAGATACTCCAGTTTGGCCGCATCGAGGGCGGCGACATCGAACAGGTCAAGGGCATGACGTACAGCATCGATGCCCTGCTGGGGCGAAACACGCCGACAGCGAGCATCGAGAGTGGCTCTTCCGGCTGGAGCTCCGATGACGGCCGGACGAGCCGCAGAGATGCCCACGGGGGTGAAGAGGTGATCGAGCAGGAAGAAGAGTTTGCCCAGGTGAATGGCATCTCGTACACTCTGCCAGACCTCTTGTCCGGCCCAAACGACGGCCGCATCCGGCAGGCTGCCACTGACGAATCGACAGAGGCGTCGCCACGTGCCATCTCCGAGGTCCGCGCAGACCTGGCGCTGGGAGAGCGACCGTGGTACGACCTCCTGTCTGCGGACAAGACGACGTCGCTATACTATGCGGTGGTCTACCTGGCCCCGGGAGACTATCACCGATTCCACTCCCCGGCAAACTGGGTCGTGGAGCGGAGGCGGCACTTTGCGGGCGAGCTGTACAGCGTGTCTCCCTACCTGCAACGGACGCTGCCCGGTCTCTTCACCTTGAACGAGCGCGTGGTTCTGCTCGGCCGCTGGCGACATGGGTTCTTCAGCTTCATCCCTGTCGGCGCCACCAACGTCGGCTCCATCAGGGTCAACTTTGACCGCGAGCTACGGACCAACAGCTTGACCACCGACACGGCCGCCGACCTCGCCGCCGACGAGGCAGCGAAGCGCGGAGAGCCGTATCTCGGGTTCGCCGAGGCCACATACGAGGGAGCAAGCGCCGTGCTGCGGGGCCACGCGCTGCGGAGGGGCGACGAGATGGGCGGGTTCCAGCTGGGCAGCACGGTGGTGCTGGTATTTGAAGCGCCGGCGGACAGGCGCGAGGAGGGCAAGCCCAGGTCTGGGTGGGAATGGGCCGTGGAGAAGGGGCAGAAGATCAAGATGGGCCAGGCGCTGGGCCGCATCGCGGGGGAGTGAAGGGAGGGGAGAAGCACGTACGAGAGCGTATTGGTGTTCTTGAGCACAATGATGCAATGATACCCTGAGCATGTTGTGAAGCGGTTCAATTTGCGGCTCTATGAATCTATTACACCAAGCGCTTCTGTTGAGGAAGTCATCTACCCATGCCCATAAACTCCGCCGCGATATCCATGTTCCCCTCGCTGGGGAGAGGGCTACGCGCCAAAGACCTTGACGCGCTCCTCGAGGGGCTTAAAGTCCTTCTCACCCGGCTCGCCGGCCCTGCCGCCAAAGACGAGCTGTGCGTTGAGCTTCCAGCTCTTGGGCAGCGCCCAGGACTCGGCGACCTTTGCGTCGATGAGGGGGTTGTAGTGCTGCAGGTTGGCGCCGAGGCCCTCGAGCTCGAGCGCGGTCCACAGCAGCCACTGCTGCATGCCGTTGCTCTGGATGGCCCAGGTGGGGAAGTTGTCGGCAAAGGCAGGGAACCTGGCCTGCATGTCGCGGACGACGTCGCCGTCGTCGAAGAACATGACGGTGCCGGCGGCGGCCCTGAACATGGCCATGCGGTCGGCCGTGGGCTTCCACCTGTCGGCGGGGACGATGTCGCGCAGCGTCGCCGTCGTCAGGTCCCAGAGCTTGTCGTGCTCGGCGCCGAGCAGCACGACGGCGCGGTTGGACTGCGAGTTGAAGGACGAGGGCGTGTGCAGCGTCGTCTCGTTGACGAGCTCCAGCACGCGGCTGGCGGGGATGGGCAGCTCCTTGTTGAGGGGGTAGACGGTGCGGCGCGCCTTGGCGAGCTGGAGGAGGAGGTCGGCGGAGAGCTTGGTGGCGGACATGGCGAGGTGCGTGCGGTGAGGTTGGTGGTGATGTCGACGAGGCGCGTGAGCCGCCTTTTCCAGAGCTTCGAGGAGTTGCAACGGCGACCACGAGCGGCGGAGAGGAACGGTCTTCTTTCTATATGCTGTGCGAATCTGCAGCAAGAAACTGCTCAACCCGTCGACGAGCCGGGCCCTTAAATACACGTACTCGTCCGGAGTACGAAGTACACATGTACAGGCTCGACACCCGTGCAGGATCGAAATCCTGGCTCGAGTGGGCGCCAGCGTCTGTGAAACGCCCCGTGTTTGTCAGCGCCTCATTCCGCTGCCGAGGACGCTGCAAATCATGACCTAATCAATCAATCAGCAGGGTCTCCTTTGTCATAGCCGCGCGGGATGGCGCACGACAAGCCCCCTTGCACGATGAACGACGACGTCATGGGCGTCTGCACGCCTGCATAACCCCGTATCCCGGAATCGATGCAGACGCAACGACGAACTAGGCATGTTCCAAAGAGCATTGCATTCTCTGCCATTGCGTAATGCCCGATGGCCAGGTTCTACCCCATGGTGTAGGGTAGCATTCACCGCAGCTAATTATTAATGCGCGCGATATACTTGGTACCAAATACTTGGTACTTGGTACTCGGCAGACTCTCCCGATGGCGCAGGCCCCATGGGACCCCGCTTTGGATGTAACGGGATCCACACGACTCGTACCGAGGCTTTACAGCCGTTGACAAAGTGCCGTTACTCGCCGCGCTACTCATCGCCATGATACGCCGGGCTGGGCTTTTCATGATAGTTGCACGATGCTACCTTTGCACGATGCTACCTCGAACCGGCTCTAACGCTGTGCCCCGTCTAGTAACCCGCCATCTATGTCCCCCCCCCAAGGGCCACATGCTTTGTTTTCCGTCCTGTCCGCCAGTCCCATGCTCATCGTACACGTCGACACTAGATGGTCCTCTCGTCCCAAGTGGCCATGAAATCGGCCTCCCACACCGAGATCTCCACGCCGGTCCGCACCAATGCTGGTGCTTCCAGTATGCGTGGCCCGTCTGATAAAAAAAAACACAATGACCCGACCCAGGCCATGATTCCATGTCCGTCCACGCCCAGTCGGGAGCGCAGGGCGTCGGGACATGACTGCCGGGGCGGCCGCTGTCTCGCATGTGACTGTCGTCCGGGGCTCGGGTCGGCGCCCGCGGCGTCTCACCACGTCTCGGCAATGTACTGCCCCGCCTCTTTCTTGAGCTGCCAAAAGTTCCTCGCCTCTTCGCGCTCGAGGTTGCCCTTGGCCATGGCCACGTCGACGAGCGCCTCCTCGACGCCCTCGCCCATGCCCTTGGAGCTGCCGCAGACGAACACACGGCCGTCGACGGCGTTGACAATGTACCAGACCAGGTCGGCCTGGTTCCGCACCTCCTCCTGCACATATCTGCCCTCGCCGCGCCGGCTCTGCACGACGCGCTTGACCTCGTCTTCGTGCACGCCCCACTCGCCGCTGTAGATCTCGTCGACCAGCGAGTCGCGGATGCCCTGTAGCACCCAGACCTTGTTCGCGCAGTTGGCCTGCTTCAGCCGGCGCTGGACGAAGCCCCGGAAGGGCGCGATGCCCACGCCTGCGCCGATGAGGAGCATCGGCCCGTCCGAGTTGAACTGCCTGGCGAGCGGGTTCGCCATCAGGCCCTTGAACATGGGGATGTAGAACTCGGGGTTCTTTTGGCCAGCCGCCTTGGCTCCGAGGAAGCGCTGGGCCTGCCGTTCGAAGAAGCCGGACCCCACGCCCGTGCGGCAGCCTCGCCTCCAGTCGTTGGTCTCGTGGACCGTGACGGCAATCTCCATGAGGCGGTGTTGCTTGTGGTCTCGCATCTGATACGACTCGTGCGGGTCGTTGGAGAGCGAGTAGAAGCGGGGCATGAGCGGCTGCAGGCAGGACAGCAGCTCGTCCAGCGGGGGCTGCGAGCTCGGGAAGGCATGCAGGAGCTGGGGCACGGTGACGTGCGGCCCGGTCCGGAAGTCGCAGAACCGGCCCTGGCCCTCGGCGGAGCAGAGGAAGGTGAGGATCTTCTTCTCGTTCTCGGCGGCGGCGTGCTCCGCCAGCACGCGCAGGACGGGTTTGGTGGGAGGGTAAGACTGGAGGTCGGTGCACCAGGTGAGCAGGTCGCGGCGGGTCGTGACGAGCTCGCGGGGCTTGTCGTCACCCCAGACGGTGGGCCACCGTCCCTTGCTGGTGGTCAGCAAGACGGGCTTGTCGCGCTGGAAACGCGGCACCAGGAGCACGTCCAGCACGTCCTCGACGGCGCGCTCGCAGTTGGGCGCCATGACGCCAATGGCGCCGCCGACCTTGAAGTCGGTCGTCTCCTCATCCGGGTAGTCGGTAATGTCGAGGTCGAAGTGGTAGGTTCGCTTCTCCGCGCCGGGCTTGGTCAGCTCGCGGGTGGTGTGGATGCGAGCCGGGTAGACGTGGTACGGCGGGTGCGGCTGCACGAACCTCGGCGGCTGGATGGACGTGTCCAAGGCGCCCGGCCGACGCCGCATCGGCGTAGCCTTGGCCACGGCAGGGTCTGCGGCGTCGTCGTCGTGGCTTAAGGAGACGGCAGAGTCGGTGGGAGACGGCACGCTGCGGGGCCGAGGGATCGACTTGAAGGACACCGTCTTGTCGGGCAGGTCGGCGACCTTGGTCAGCTTGGTAGGTATTTCGCCAATGTCGAGGCCCAAGGAGCGGTAGGCCTCGTTGTCGGGTGCATCGACTCGTTCGTATTCGACACCGGCGCGGCGCGAGCCCATCAAGCAGCACCCGCCTCCGCAGCAGCGGCCGACGAACTCGGCCGTCGTCTCGCCCGTGATGCGCTGGATGTCGCGCGCATTCTGGGCGATGAGCCTCGTCGAGGCGCGGCGCGTGCGCGTATTGCCGAGGTGGGTAGGTTCTTCCTGGTCGTCCGACTCGTCCGAGTAGGTCAACGAGGGTGCGATTGAGGGCGTCTCGGGCTCCGACGGAATGCAGCCCAACGTCGAGGACACGACGTCCTGGATTGGGGTCGCCGAGGGCATCGTGGGCGGGCAAGAGGCGGCTGCGTGGGAGGACAGGCCGGCAGCGCGTGGAATCGAGGGCTCCGAAGGGTCGGCGTCCAGCGGGCGAGGAGCGCGTGTCAAAGGCTGCTCGTCAGCGGCGTCTGAGCATATCGATAGGGCCGCAGCATGCAGGTTGCAAGCGGCGAGGAAGAGCAAAGAGATGGCCGGCTGTAGACGCGTTCAATCCCAAGCCGAGCAAAGCAGAGGGGACGAAGGAGGCGGCGCTGGGGCGGGCGATGGGGGTTTTGGGCCGCTGCACAACGGCGCTGTGGGCTCCGGGGCGTCGGGCGTTGGGGAGGGGCGTGTGCCGGGAACCTTGGAAGCGTCGGCTCCCACGCACGATTACAGCGCAGGGGACGCTGAAACGGGCTGGACCACCGGCTGGACCACCGGCTGAGGGTGGAGAATTACCCAATGCACTTGGTTCGCCGTGCCGGAGGGGGTTGGAAGCCTCAAGGATGCATGATCTAATCATTGTGCCATGGTGACATACGAGATCCACCTTCCGGGCGGCAGCAAATCACACGTTACGCCAGGGGCTTTATCAATCAGCGCGAGGAAGACGGTCATCCTTCGCGAGGGTGGTGACGGTTGCCGGCCGGCACGAGTGAGGGCTTTGGGGCATCCATCCATCCACCGTCCATCCTAATCCATCCCCCATCCATCCCATCCATCCCGAGAGCCGAATACCGGACATTCGTCAGCCGTTGAGCCGGCCGGCTCGTCGTCTCCGTCTTCTCCCGATCGTCAGACACCATCGCCACTGCTGGTATCCGTGAGCCGCGACCACGTCGGCGACGCAGGTCGATGCTGGCCGAACCGTCCGCCCGGGGGCCGAGTCTTGATTCTGGAGCCCTCAACGCTCTCCGACCGACTCGCAGGTTCCGTGGCCGAGGCGTCGGAACGCTGCCAAATTTTTATCTGATCATCTCATCACCTTATCAACCTCCCCCTTTTCTCTCGTCTTTCGCACGCCCCTCCCCCTTGACCCCCCCATGCCGGGAGGCATGTCGTGTGTTGGTCTAGGAATTTACTTCGTATACACTGACGTGAGATGACTGCAGCGATTGCCCACTCGCGAGGTCTACTCGTAGCAAGCACCAGGAATTACTTCGTATACACTGACGTGAGATGACTGCAGCGATGGCCTACTCGCGAGCGTCTCGGGACTCTTGTGGTCCTGCATCCGGCTCACCGGATGGCAAGGGTGATGCTGGAACGTCACGGCCTCGGCTGCAGCAAGACGCGCCCCGACTCACTCGCTGGGACCGGGAACCTGGTTCACGAGTCCAGCCCGGTGCCTTTCCCGCCTTTCCCTTCGATTCACCGGGCCCTTGACGTGACTTGTCATCTTTCGGCCCCAACAAGGCCATTCGCACGGGTACCCGTGCTCGTACTTCGTACACTCCACTGTTTAGAGGCTTCCACCATCGTCTGATGATTATGCTCTACCGACTATGTAGGCATGGTTGACCATGGTCAGCAGGAATTCCTCTCTCACGGCCGGGTAGGCCAGCAGGTAATTATGCGACCATTCCTTCGACCCAACTCCTCAAGGTCCCTTGACTTGACCCACGCCGCCAGGACTTCGAGCACGGCAAGCGCAGGCACCAGGCTGAAAGCTAAAACCAGCGGTGCGGACGAGGTCTGATTGAAGCCGGCCGACGGCAGCGTGCCTTTGCAGGGCAACTCGGGGCAACGCAGGGAAACTCGGGGCAACACAGCTTGCGCTCGCTGTAAAACGCGTGCGGGGGTTCCCAGCACGATTTATAGCCCTTGCGTGTATCGAATGCGACCTCCGTAGTCGGCTGCTCGTTACATGCTCGTGCATGCTCGTGCATGCTCGTGCATGCTCGTAGAGCGCAATCAGCGGCCCGCTCGCCGCCAGCACGCGATTCCACGTACCGTCAACCGGCCCAGATGCCTCCCGGGCGCGTACCCTAGTCGTGCCCTCGTCGTGCGCGGCGCCGGCAGCTGGCAGATCCCGGTCGCGGGTCGCCGCCAGCGCATGTCTCGGCTGGCCTCCTTCCGACCTGATGGGTGGAGACCTCACCGCAGGTCATCACCACCCTCCATCGACTACGACGACAGCTGCAGCCCCAGAGACCACGACGTCTTCCGCATCCTGCCCTCCCTCTGCTTACTGGCTCCAGCCGCGGGCCTCGAGCGCGCCAAAACGGGGCCCTGCAGACGCTGGAATCCGGACGTGGCTCGTCCCGAACCTCTTGCAATGTCTTGTCTCGCTGCCCCGGGGCCGGCAGTCGGCCACATCTGTGCATGCCGACCAGCTTCGTCCCATCCAACGGCCGGAGAGCGCTCCTCACCAGCTTGTTGATCGCTGCACAAACATCTGATCTCGCAATGGAAAACGTATCCTCAGTATCCTCAGTCGCGCCGCCGCAGCCCGACATCGACATGCCGCAGCCGCATTCCGTGTTTGCCGCGCAGCTGCTCAGCTACTACGTCGCCATCGGCGCCGCCTTGGTCGTGGCCTGGTTGGTGCGGTCCAAGAAGCAGCGCAGCACGATCCCCGTGCCTCTCTACGAGGCGCCCAAGACCAGGTGGATCTTTTCCGCAGAGGCCTTGGTCAAAGACAGCTACCGCGAGGTGTGTGTATTCTCTCTCGCCATCTCTGTTGTGCTCGTCGCCCGTTGACGACGATGCAGTTCCGCGACAGGCTGTACCAGATCGGAGGCACCGAGGGCCTTCAGCTGGTTCTGCCCTCAAACTACCTGGGCGAGCTCAAGACCCTGCCGGAGGACGTCTTGAGCGCCAAGGCGGCCATCGCCGATGTGAGCACCCCGGCTGTCTCCCAGTCAGGCAAATACCTATCCTGACACGGCCCCTCTAGGCTCTGCAGAGCAAGTACACCAAGTTCTCGCCGGGCCACAACGCCGAGCTGCTGACGCTGCTCTTGCGCACGCGCCTGACGCAGAACCTCGCCAGGCTCGCCCCCCAGCTCAAGGAGGAGTTCGAGTACATCGTCGCCACGGAGTTCCCCGCCTGCGACGACTGGACGCCCGTCAAATGGCATCCCTTTGCGCTCCGCGTCATCACTCAGCTCAGCGGCAGGGCATTCGTCGGCCCTGGAATCAACCGCCAGGAGCGGTGGATGGACACGAGCAGCAACTTTGCCATCCACGTCTTCGTGGCCGGCGCCAAGCTCCAGCTCTTTCCCGAGTGGGTGCGGCCCGTTATCCAGTATCTCGTGACCGACTTGGCCAAAATCCGCTGCGACATTGAGAGCGCAAAGGCCATGATCAAGCCAGTCCTGGAGGAGAGGATACGGGACCTCGACGTACCCAGTTGCCAAGACGCGCCCGACGACATGATCCAGTGGCTCATCGAGGCCCTGCCCGAGGGCGAAAGGGCGGACGTCCAGACACAGGCGGAGCTGCAGCTCGTCATCGCTGCGGCTTCGATCCACACGACACACGGCCTCCTCTGCGAGTGCATGTACGACCTGGCGGCGCACCAAGATATTCAAGAGGAGCTGCGTGAGGAGGCCTATCAAGTCCTCGAGGTAGACGAGGGCTGGGGGCGAAAGGAGAGCATGGCAAAGCTCAAGAAGATGGATAGCTTCATGAGGGAGGTTCAGCGGTTGCGTGGAAACATTGGTCAGTCGGTCCATCCAAGCCCACACCCATCCACAGACACGACGGGCATTCCATCACCCATCAAAGATGCCTTATTAACACTCCCCTTAGTGTCCTTCCTCCGCAAGGTCATGCAGCCCATCTCCCTCTCCGACGGCACCCAGCTCCCCGTCGGCACCCGCGTCGTCGCACCCCTCGCCGGCATCGCCCACGACGAGCGCTTCTTCCCCAACCCGGACCGTTTTGACCCCCTGCGCTTCTACCGCCTGCGCCAAGAGTCCGCCGAGGCCAACAACCGCATGCAGTTCACCTCCATCGACGACACCTACGTCAACTTTGGCGCCGGCCGCCACGCCTGCCCCGGCCGCTTCTTCGCCAGCGACGTGATCAAGCTGGTCCTCGCCCGCTTCGTCCTCGACTACCACGTTAGACTCAGGCCGGGCGAGGGGCGGCCCAAGCCCAAGTCCATAGTCATGACCAAGTCGCCTAGCTCGAATGCTGTGCTAGAGTTTAGGCGGCGGTCGTGAAAGAATTATTATAAAGAAATACAACGAAACAAAGCAAACACATTGTGACTCGCCGGCAAGGCTGCGGGTGTGCCGGGCGCATATCGACAAGTCAGCCGGCCCGTCCTGTCTCGTACGAGTTGTGTGGGGTATTGGTAATATACGTGAAGCCAAACCCAGCCTGCTTGCGTCGACAGGCTCATGTCACGACAGTTCACCCCCAACAGCACGGCATCGACGAGGCACCATTATTTGCACATCTTTCCATTTTGCCCTGACGCCAAGAAGCAGCTTGTATACATAATGCAACCCTGCCCGTAACGCCTTCTCGCCCTGTTGAAGCAGCCGTCCGGGAAAATAGCAAAAGGGTTAAAAACAAGAGAGACATCAAAGCATGCGTGACTTTATGTTGCACAAAGTGCTCAGGACGTCCAAGCGCTCACGGCGCGGGGAATCGAAGTGAGACCTGCGATACGACAATCGAGAGGAGAGAGACGGCACTCCTCAAGATTTGTAGCGCTGGTATTCACCGGCAACCAAGCAGTGGTCACGCTCGAAGGGTTCTATACGGCTTAGGTTAGCGTACAGCCCCATCAATATGTGGAAGAGGGGAGGGAGGGGCAATGCTCACCGAGCGTAAGCTGGAACTTGGGCTTGATGTGCTCAGCTCTCATCTTGTTGACCTCATTCGCGAAGACTTCGGCAGGAGGGGCGGTAGAATCGATACAGTTGGCCTTGATGGAGATGAGCACACCCCCGCCGGTCTTGAGGAACCAGTTGGCGTTCATGGCGACAATACGGGCCTGGTCGGGCTGGGCGACATCGGCAAAGATGACGTCGACCATAGGCACAATCATGCGGTAGCGGGCGGGTTGGCGGGCATCCTCGACAATGGGCACAATGTTGGGTCGCTTCGACGCCATGGAGATCAGATCACGGCCGGACCGGGAAGAGAACTCAACGGCATAGACGTAGCCGGTGGGACCAACGACGTCGGAAACGTGCGAAACCGACGTGCCAGACGCAGCACCAAGGTAAAGCACGCGGGAGCCGGGTCGCATGTAGATTTCGTCGGCACCACCAGCAATGGCAGCGCACAGCTTGCTGCGGAAAGGGTTCCACATCCGGTACTCAACCTTGGTCGTCGTCGTCGTGCCGTCGTCGTTCTGGACCGTCTCGTCGTGCTGGATGCGCTTCTCGCCGTAGACAGACTCGTTCGGCGCCATGTTGCGCGTCGCGAGGCCGTCCTCCTTGCCGCCGCGGACAACGAAGACACCGGGGTGACGATGGGGTTCCTAACGTTCGCCGTGGTTAGGATAGGACGAAAAGCAAGGCCTTGGGTGGCCCTATATACGTCGGAGATAGAACATACCACGACGACCCTGGCACCTCCCCTCTGACCAGGCTTGGCTCCTCCACGGGGAGCTCCACGGCCACCACGAGCACCGAAGCCGCCACGACCGCCGCCGCGAGCACCGAAACCACCTCGACCACCACCTGTTTCGCGCAAGTCAGTCCCGCATTCGACCACACAGAGACAGCGAGCCAAGGCTCATCATGTCATACCTCGACCACCACGGTCACCGAAGCCGCCGCGACCTCCACGGGCACCGCCTCGGCCACCACGGTCACCGAAACCGCCTCGGCTACCACGTCCACGGCCACCACCACCACCACCTCGAGTTCCGAATGCCATTATGCTGCGTGCTTCGGGGTGTAGGAAAATGGGTTCCGTTTATAGTTTCGAGTCTGATCGGGGTCAGCAGGAGACAAGATGTCCGGATCCTTGCTGCAGACTTGGGGGTGGACTGCAAACTCGTCGTTGACCTGGCTGGTGGGTGATGCACCTGTCGGTCGGCCTTCTGAAGCGGAAGAATTTTTTGAAGCTTTTGGCGGAGCTTTTTGCTTGTCCCCACTGCAAGTACCATTATTGGCTGAACCAACTGCTGGGTATCCTGCTTGGGCCGACCTTTTTCCGACCTAGAATAACCCCCATAGCTTCGCTGACTTCTCGCGATCACGTGGGGACGAGGTCATCACACCTTGTACTTCGCGCATCGCATGTTCGGCACACAATCAAGAAGGGAAGAAAGCTTTAAAAAACATATGTCTCTGCTATAAACGCTCAATTCACGCCTTTCTGATATTCGCGGTTTTCCCGCCCCTGTGGTGGAAATTTTTATTGCGCACTGCTGAGGTGAGTCTGTCGCTGTACATGACTGAGCAGGGCAGCCAAACCCTAACAATTCCCCGAAGCGGTAAGCGAGGTCTGGTCCAGTGCCTTTAGGGCAAAAGTTCAGATTTCTCAACTTCAGCCCGCGAACCAACGTCGTCGTATCAGTCACCACATTCAAGCCGTCGAGATGGTGAGTTGAACCCTGCAGCATTGAGGATTTTTGTCGAGCATACATACGGTGCTCTCGAGCAATTCGATGGCACCCGTCATGACCTGGTCGCCGACCGAGACGTCGTCGCGACACGCCGCAATGAATTGAAACTAACGTCTCGCTCCTCGCAACAGGTTCGATACGCCGCGACCGAGATCCTGCCCTCCAAATCGGCCCGTGCCCGCGGTGCCTACCTGCGAGTGTCCTTCAAGAACACCCGCGAGACCGCTCAGGCCATCAACGGCTGGAAGCTGCCGCGTGCTGTTGCCTTCCTCGAGAATGTGAAGGAGCACAAGGAGGCCGTCCCCATGCGACGATATGCCGGCGGCACCGGCCGCTGCGCCCAAGGTACGACACGAAATCCCGACGAGCCTGTGTCATTGGTGGAAAGACCACGACGCCAGCATTGTCGGCTCGGAAACACGAACAAGTCTGGGGGAGTTGCTGATGGGTTATGTTTCTGCAGGCAAGCAATTCGGTGTCTCCAAGGCCCGGTGGCCCGTCAAGTCGGCCCAGTTCCTGCTGGACCTCCTCAAGAACGCCGAGGCCAACGCTGACGCCAAGGGCCTCGACACCGGTGCCCTGATCGTCAAGCACATCCAGGTCAACCAGGCTCCCAAGCAGCGCCGCCGAACATACCGTGCCCACGGTCGCGTATGTTGATGCCCTCTGATGTCAAGGAATATGGATTCTGGCTGACAGTCAACCAGATCAACCCCTACATGTCGAACCCCTGCCACATCGAGCTGATCCTGACCGAGGGCGACGAGGTTGTGCAGAAGTCTGACCAGGTTGCTGGCCGTGAGGGGCTCCGTCTCAACTCGAGACAGCGCGGTGCGCGTCTCCGCAAGGCCATCACTGCCGCATAAAGGAGAGCAGGACTGGGTCTGGAGGGGAGGACTGGGACGTTGACATGTTTTCAAGGTGATTCGTGGCTTTTCATCTTCCTGGTGTATGTATGGCAGGCTACGGTGGGAGCATGGCATTAAAAGGGAAAGACCGCATGCAAATTTCCTCTCTTTTTCCGCGAGGGTTGTTGACGAAATAAATCAACAAAACAAAGCTGTACGAGCGATGCCCCCTTTGCTTCGTGACTTGCGTACGGTACGGCTGTTGCGGTGTAGGATGGTGTATATATGTGGGCTTGGGTGATGATGCTCTGCCGTCTGGGATCAAGGTAGGGAGGGTATGCCCATGCTTTAGGGCCGACCTACTCAGCCGTGGTCTGGCTTCCTACAGATTCAGCAAGACACTGTGCCACTGGCATTTCTGGTGCAGACGCCAAGTATCATGGCCATGTGCCGGCCGCGCCTGAGACGCGTCGACCATCTCTTTGTTCCCTTGCCATTCAAAGGGTCATTCAACCCATTCATCGCACTAATCCACGACATCTTTTTCGACTCTTTCCCAGACATATTACACAGGAACCGTGGAATCCCGATAACCCTGGACCGTTTTGTGTATCCGAGACACATGAATTAGTAGCAGCCTGTACGACATCATGTGTAAAGCAAACCCGTAGACACGCCGTTCGTTTCTCGCCTGCAGTACTTCGTGGCATCCATCATCATACGCGTTCAACAGAAGCAACCGCTTCTCGTTGATCAAGAGATCCGCAGCCGAGCTGTCGAAACAAGCAGCTCGGCAAGCATGGCAGGCCCATCGGTCATGAAGAGCCTCCGCTGCAAGCATCGATGGCGCCGGAGAAGCGACCGAGGCCGGGATGACCCATGCCATCGGCAATGGCGGCCTGGATGACACGCTCGTCGTAGATGCCCTCCCAACCCAGGACCATGCCGAACCCAGCCTCTAGATTAACCACCTCCTGCGGAGTGAGGTACGGAACAGCCAGCCCCATCATCCTGTCTCCGCATCGCTGCATGTGGTGGCTCAGGTCCGGGCGGTCCGACGTATTCATGCTCGGCAAGGTTGCCGTGTTGGACGGCAGCACGGCACGCGAGTCGAGGTACGGGAGGTCGACGGCAGCGTAGCCGCACGACTTGAAAGACACAGTCGTGAGCCGGTAACGCTCGTCGCCGTGACGCAGGAAGCCTCCCGGCAGGTACTTCGACCAAGGAGCGGGGTCGGCCGGGGGATTCTCGTCATCCGACGAGTCGCCATCGTGAGTCAACAGTTGGTTGATCTTGACTCCCGGTGAGAAGTGCTCGATGACGCCAGACCACGACATCAAATCAGGCTGCTCCAGTTCCCGTGGCGTGTTCTGCGTCGAACTGGCCGGCGCATTCGTGTTTGCGGCTGGCATCGGCTGAAACAGTGCCGGGCCCACGCCCATCCAGTCTGGCAGCATGTCCTGCGAAACATCGTTAGGCCCGGCTTGGTCGTGGCCAGCCTGGTGATGATGCTGGTGTCGCAGCAGCTGCATGATGGGCGCCTGGGGAACAGTCGTGGGGGGGCCGGAGAGGGAAACCGACTCCAATTCGAGCTTCTCCAACGAGGAGAGGGCCATTCGCCGGACCGTCTGCAGGAGGACGTGAGGCGAGACCCAGCAGTTCTTGAGCGACACGTGCATGGCGTGTGGGAGGCCAAGGAGGCGATCCGCGTGTTCCTTGAGGCCGGTCGGGGTCGTCATGTACTCGGGATTCTCGAAAAAGGGGGCTGGCAGGATGTACATGTTGCGATGATACAAGCCCGGCGCAAACTCGCCGCCGCAGATCCACTCGAAGTGAATACTCTCAATGTTGGGCTGGCGTCCGATGTGCGAGTCGAGCAGTCTGAAAGCCTTGCCAACCGCCTGGACGGGAGACACCGGCTTGTCCTCGACAAGGCCAGGCGTGGGCGCGGAGATGCGTCTCCAGTCGGCAATAACGCCGAGAGACACATTCTTGAGGCTCGAGATGCCGTTCCAGAGGTCGTCGCGGCAGAAGATATGCAGGTGGCTGCTGGGGATCTTGGCGAGCGTCAGTGTGGTGACATTGCTGAAGCATCCGGTCGAGGCATTGTCTATCAAGCCGATGACGTATGACTGAATCATGGCGCGGTGCGCCCACTCCAGCTCGAGCAGCATCTCCATCTGGGCCATGGTGAGGTTGGACGGTGTCAAGGGACAAGACTGACGCTGGCCTGCAGGAGTCTCGAAGGCCGAACGGGAGCTTCTCTCGTGGTCGATTGCGGGGCGCGATCTCCCATCCAAGTCGATGGCAGCAACGGTGGTCTCTTCTGTCGTGAGCATGAGACGAACGGCCTCCTTGACGTGGTCCGGCGTCACGTAGCCGGCGTCACCGACCATCCTGGCCAGCGTCATGCGCTTAACCATGATTGCGCGGCTATACGCAGCCTCGGCGGCGTCTTGGCTCGAGGCGGCCGAGTTGTTGAGGGCAACGACAGGCCCGTCGGCCGCGGTGGGGGACGCGCCCCTGCGGCGCCAATCCTGCGTGGCAAAGACGGGGTGTCGGACAGCGGCGGCATTGCGAGCGACCTTGTCTGGGCCACAGAGAAAGCCGAGGCCGGCGTCGCAGCACAGGCCGAGATTCCTGACCTTGGAGAGGCAGCGAAGGGCTTCCTTCATGCTGTCGGTCTCGTCCGCGGCGCGCTCGATGCCCTCGAGATCCTGGTAGCGGCGATAGTCGTCGTGCGGCCAGCGGTAGATGCCCCAGAAGGACGGGACGGCTTTCTGGACAGTCTTGACGGGCGGGAAGGCGAGCTCCTCCTCATCCACCTCGAGCGACAGCGCAAAGCGGAGGATGTGCGGGCCAAAGGACTGGAATATGCGCATGCCGCTGGAGAAGACGTCGGGCTTCTCCGCGTCGGCGTCGTCGCGCCTCGGGCCGAGGCTGGACAGCAGCTCGGCCCTGAAGGGGACGACGACATTGCGGAAGTACTGGGAAGATACCTTGGACTCGAACTCCCGGCAGACGAGGCGCAGGGTCTTGACCTCGGAGCGCGCGAGGTGGGAGATGACGAGCTCGAAGATCTCGACGGGGACGTGCCCCATGGGCCAGCGGAGCCGAGCGGCGGCGGCGGCGACCGATGAGCCGGCGAGATGCTGCGGCACGACCAAGCGCGGAGCCGGGACGCATGGTGAGCGTGGGGAGAGAAACGTCTGTCGGCGTCGACCTCGACGTCGCCGCTGGGCAGGGACAGAGGCTGCCGCAAGCATGTGGACGCAGGCAGGCACCGCACCGCGATGCCGGCGATGGCGAGGGTGATGGCGACGGTGGCGGAGACGGAGACGGCGATGGCGATGGCGACGGCGACGG
Organism: Tolypocladium capitatum; assembly: GCA_002901185.1. Classification (NCBI taxonomy): domain Eukaryota; kingdom Fungi; phylum Ascomycota; class Sordariomycetes; order Hypocreales; family Ophiocordycipitaceae; genus Tolypocladium; species Tolypocladium capitatum. Next base: position 44,275 of record NRSZ01000884.1, read on the forward strand.
CGACGGCGACGGCGTCGGCGAGGGTGATGTCGATGGGTGCTGGTTGGCGGGTGAGGTGCTGCGGGAGTTGATGATGTTGGTGGCTGGTGCAGGGGTCTCGCTCTTCTGCGGGGCCATCCATCTTCGGTCTCCAGGCCTGATTCTCCACGACCACCGGCAGAACGGGCGCGGACGCACGAGATTTACGTTTTGTCTTGCCGGCCTTGTATGTGTGTTGGGCCAAATGCTATCGCCGTCTCGTGGAGTCGAACATGACCGGGTCGCAGGCTCATGGCGTGGCCCGGAGGAGCTCGCAGCAGGTGAAGAGGTGGATTGAGGGACAGACGGCTGGCGACGGGGAGTTCCTGTTCACACGGATAGACGGCTGGCGACGGGGAGTTCCTGTTCACATGGACAGACGGCTGGCAACCGGGGAGTTCCTGGGCAGACGACCGACTCTGGATGCAGCACGGAGACGGAAAATATGTATAATCTCAGAGGAACATGGACACGCACACAGCCAACCAAACAGGCCCATCAGCCTTCCGTCGCCTCCCCTCTCTAGCCGCTGTCCGCGCCTTGCCAGAACCAGTATCTGACACGTCGAGTCAGCAGAGAAGGGCAGAGAAGAGCAGGGCAGGGCAGACACTTACACGGCGGCGTACTGCACCTCGAACTCGGCCGGCAGGCCCCTGCACGTCGGCGGCGGGCTGCCGCCGGCCGTCGTCACGCGGTAGACCTCCCTGATGCCGTTGGTGGCCCCCTGCTTGGCCGTCAGCCGCAGCCAGGCCACGGCCTTGTCGCCGCGCTGGCCCACGGCGGCCGTCGACGGCGCGTCGGCGGTGCCGTTCTTGGCGCACGGCGCCCTGCCGATGCCCAGCGCCGGCGTGTCGAGGTCGAAGAAGGGCGTCGAGCTGTCGGCGAAGTAGTGCACGCCCGACCTGGGCATGGCGCTGGGGCCGAGCCGCTCCGCGTCGCTGAGGTTGAAGTGGACGGCCATGCTGGGGATGCGGCCCAGCAGGTCGGGGTACAGCGCCGCGATGCACGTAGCGTTGAAGAGCGTCGCCACCGCGCCGACAGCCAGGGGAGCCGCGTCCTCCTTGCCGGTGCGGCACGTGTAGTTTTGCGTGCCGCGGCCGACGGCGACGTGCCGCAGCGTCAGTCCCTCTGCGGGAGGCGGGAGGCCGTCGACGCCTGCGTCGCGAGACTGTGCGTTAGCCCAGCCGTCCGTGGGTGAGATCCGCGTTGGTGTTGGCTGCTAACCTGCGGGCATCTGCGCCCGGGACACGTCACACACGGGCGCCGCGGACAGGAGCCTGGCTGCCTGCACCTTGTCGGCCATCAGGCTGAAGTATGCCGACAGCGAGTCGAGGGCGCCGGCCGGGTCGGCCAGGCCCTTGAGGTTCAGCTCGGGGAACGTCGGCGCTGCCCGGGCCGTCATGGCCAGCGTAGACGCCAGCACCGTCGACGGACGCATCTGGACGAGTGGCGGGGGGAGGGAGAGGGAGAGGGAGAACGAGGAGAACGTATTGGCGAAGCTGAGAGTCGGCGACTGCAGACGCCCAAGAAGCGAGCCGAGAAAGACGAAGCCAGAGCCGGAGATGCGAGCCGACAGCGGAAACAAGGAGACAAGGAGACACGAAGACACGGAGACAAGGAAACAAGGAAAAAGGGAAAGAAGACGGAAGGAAACGACGCAGCCGCGACTTGATATACGAGGGACGCTGGTGTTTCCGTGTCCCCAACAGCGAGCAGCGGCATTATTATAGTCGCACGACAGCAGCCAGCCGCCGGCGCGAGGCCCGCGCAGCCACCATTGGCCATTGCCCGGGACGACGCGATCCAATCGCCGCCCTGCCGTACGCCGTCGGGTCCAGGGGCCTTGACGCGCAGGTTGGCTCGTGGCTGGCCCGTGGCGCCGCTCATTGGCCGTCGCTAGGCGCCTCGTCGACCCCGGAGAGCCTCAATCGGCCGGCGCTTAGGCTGGGCCGGAGCCGCAGGTCCGGAAATAGAACTCGGCGCCTGGCTTCTCGTGATTGGGCCGTGTCTTCGCAGAGCTGTTTGGGTAACCGATCTTGATTGACCAAGCCGTGTCCGTCCTCCCGTTAGCCAGACGTCTACTTCGTACTCGTAGTGTACATACATCGGCTGCCGCCTCCGGACGCGGCAGTCCGCCGTCGTGTCCGCCGCCGTAGATGCCCTTGTTGCGGAACCCAATCTCCCCAGCGGCAGTCCCCGTCATGTCCGCCGCGATAGACGCCCTCGTGCGGAACCCAGTCTCCCCCAGCGGCGGCGCCCGTTACTGTCCGCTGAATCCATCCGCCTTCCACCGGCCGTGGCCTGCGCCGCCGTTCGACGCGCTGCCTCGGCCTGCCGCCGCCGCCGCCGCCGCCGCCGCCGACGACCCGAGGTTGCTGGCGTGCCGCTCGAGGTCTGCGCTCCCGAGCCAGTACAGCGAGAAGAAGACGACGACGTGCAGCGCCGCGCAGTATGCCGCGAATAGGTTCCTGCTCGTCCGGGACGCCAGCACCATCCGCGTCACCGAGTACACCACCCGCTCGGGGAAGCTCATGCGCCGGTAGGCCCTCGCCGATTCCCTGCCCCTAAACGCCGCAAACGGAGATATGCTGGACTCGTACGCCTTGCGGTACCGATCCAGCGTCATGCCGGGGTTTCCCGTCTCGCCAATCGACACCGTCGAGGGGTTCGGGTTCGACGAGTACGCCGACGACGACGATGCCGTCGCCCCTCCTCGGCTGTACGTCGACACGTACCGCGTCTTCTCGTACAGGTTCAGGTTGTCCTTCTGCAGCGCCGCCACCTCCTGGCGCAGCTGCTGCACCGTCCGATGCGTTTCCGAGAGCTCCTGCTCCAGCTGCGCGTTCTTCTGCCTGAACCGGTCTCGCTGGGCCGTCACCATCGGCAGGATGCCCGAGCCGCCGCCCATCGGCTCCCGTTCGCCCGCCGCCGCCCGCGGGTCCAGCCCGCTGATGATGGACGACGTTGGCGAGGCGGCTCTGCCCCTGCGCGTCGGCGCCCGCGTCACGTAGGTGCCGGCAACCGACGCCCCTGATGGGAAGGCGTTCGCCCCCTCCGCCTGCATCGTCTCGAGGTCGCTCTCCAGCTTCTCGTTGAGCCTCTGTGACCTTTCCAGCTCCGCGTTCGTCCGTGAGAGCTCTTCCTCGACGTCCTCCAGCCTGGACTGCAGGTCCTGGTGAGACACGCGAAGGATCGTGAGCTCGTCGCCCAGCTTCTTGTTCCGCGACAGCAGAAGCTTCTCCAGAGTGTCGCCCTTGTCGGCCCCGCCTTGGGCTGTGACGGCCTTGTCGCGGCCTTCGTCGTCGTCTCCCGTGGAAAACTCGATGCTCTTGAGAACCTCTAGCTCCTGCTTGACGTCGTCGTAGTCGTTCCATTTCTGTACCTTGGCCTTGAGCGATTCCTTCTCTTCCTTGAGGAGAGACGCCTCCCGCTCCATCCATCGCAGGCGTGAGTCCAGGTCTCGCCTGAGCGCCTCCTTCTCCATCCTTGCCGTGTCGAGCTTCCGAATCAGCGACGAGTTCTCGGACCGCATCCGCATGTAGCCCGGGTCATCCTCGAGCGACTTTTCCGGCTGCGACGACATCGACGACTTGGCCTGGGCAAGCTCCAGCCTCATCTGCTCGTTCCGCGCTTCCACCTCGGCCAGTCTGGAGCTCGTCCGCTCAAGGTCCGAGTGAAGAATCTCGAGCTCCGCGCTCGAGGCATTGCCGCGCTGCACGTCCTGGTCGTCGCCGTTCCTGCCCAGTCGCTGGCTGACCTCGTAGCTGGCACGCATGTCGTTCAGCAGGCGATCCTGCTTCTCCACCTTCTCCTCCAGGCTCTTCTCCTTGGCTTCCCAGTTGTCCTTTTTCTCTTCCAACACGGCGGTCCACGATGACTCGACTTCCTTCACTCGCCCGTCAAGGCTCTTCTCCAGCTCCTTGCGTGCGGCCCGTTCGGTCTGGAGCTTGGACTCGGCGTCTTCCAGCTGCGACGTGAGCCCCGATAGGTTTTCTTGAAGGTGCTGGTTCTCGTCGGTGAGCTTCGGCAGCATCTCTTCAGACACGAGCATGGAATCGACCGAGGCCTCGAGCAGCGGATACGGGTCCGGCACCTCGGATATCGACGTGTAGGCCTGCAGGAAAGCAGAGTTGACGGATTTCGAGTGGTTGGTCAAGAGGTCGATGAATGTTTGGTAGGCTGCATACCGCGTTAGCACATTGACCCGACGCGGGTGCCGAGGCTGGCCGGGGGCGCAGGAGACGACCTTTCAGAAGACCTTTGATCTCGGCCAACTTGGTGCCATCGTCCAGCTTCCTGAAGTCCTTTGTCTTTTGTGCCAAGTCCTTGCGCTGGACCGTCGAGTCCCGCTGGTAGGCCACAATCTCCGAGGCCGTGTTGTCGAGGTTCCCCGTCAGCGTCGTCAGGTCGACGTCTGCCGTCCGTTGTCAGCAACAGCGCGCTCCTTTCCGGGAGACCATCCGCCAGCGCATACTTCTCCATGCCGAGATGGCATGCTGGAACTTGTTGCCCCCGTCGGAGCCCACGCCGGAAGAGGCCGGCGCTGCCGGAGCTGCAGCAGTCGCAGCCGCTTCTGGGACGTCGGCCATGGTTCGGGTCCGGTCCGTCTATCGCTCGCCGGATCGCGGGAGAGCTGGCTTTGACAGGGACTGGGCGAGGCTAATGATACTCCGCACGAGGCCGGCAGGCTCCTGTCGCTGTGCTGTGCCGTCTCAGCTGCGAACGTGTTACGTCGTGCGTCGGAGAGGGCGCGTCCGCGTGGTTCGACGCAGGAGGTGCATGGCTCGCGCCACAGGGGGCTGCCGCCCACTGAAGAGCTGCTGCGCCAGCCCCTCGCGGTCCGGTTCTCAGCCTCGCCATTGAGCTCCTACACCGTCGTCACCACCGTCGTCGCCATCACCAGCGCCCCCCATCCCCCAATCGCCAGCATTCGCCGTCGCGGCCGCCGACTCACGGCGGGCCTCCATCCACCGGAGGGCATGATGAGGACGCTGCCTCGATAATGTCACGGAACGACCAGCCGCCACCATGACGTCCCACGACCCCGGCGACGGACCCCCGTCCCACGGCCCCGAGCGCCCGCAACGGGAAGACGGCCCCTATGTGCTACGGCCTCTGCTGGCCAACGTGCCTCTGTCGGCAGACGGCTCGCAGGACGACGTCAAGATAAACTGCGTCGAGTACCTCGGTAAGCCGAGACATGGGCTCTCGAACGGGTCGCTCGTCTAACGCAGGCCTAGACGGCAACCTCTACGTCGGCACCTCGGCCTCGGAGCTGCTTCACTTCGTCCAGATCCCTCCCGATCCGGCCGACAATGCCAGGAAGACGCTCTTCATCCTCGCGTCGAGATTGTCTCCTGCGTTCTCCGAACAACCCGGGGCTGCGGCGAGCTCCCGGCCCGGTGTACAGCAGATCCTCCTGCTGCCACGAGTCGGGAAAGCATGCATCCTCTGCAACTGCACCGTGACTTTCTATTCCTTGCCGGAGCTGAGCCCGGTATCTGGCATCGGACAGGTCAGGAACTGCGGCTGGATAGGCGGCGTCGACTTGAACGACACTGCGCGTGAGACGGCTGCCGCCGACGTGACCATTCTCCTCTCCCTCAAGCGACGGATACAAGTTGTGCGCGTCGGCGATACCGCTCGCGCTTTCAAAGTAGGTAACGGGCGTCGGCGATTGCTAGCCTGCGACATCTTCTAACCCGGCTCCAGAACATCGATTACGCAGGCAGCACCTTGTCTGTCCGCCGGGACTCGATAGCCTGTGTTGCCGATTCCAAGTCGTATGCGCTCCTCGACGTCGACAGGCAGTTGAAGATTCCACTGATGAGCATATCGTCGCTGGACGAGCCTCCTCTGCCCGGGCAAGTTGGACAGGCCCAGGGCATAGCTGCCGGTCCCGCGGGAGGCATCATCCGCAGCGCCTCGTCTGCCGAGAGTCGGCCGCAGCCCAATGCTCAGAGCCACGGCCGCAGTGCAAGCCACGGCGGCTCTTTTCTCAGAAACGGTCGGCGCCAGGAACATCGTCCCACGGAGGAAGAAGATGTTGCTTCTCAACAGCCCTCGCCTCCTGCTCCGTCGACGAGCCCACAGCCACCGGCACATGACTCCCGTTCAACCCCTTCCTCGGCCGACAAGCCATTGCCTGCTGCGCCCCCGGGCGCTTCCGCCCCTGATCAAACCTCCGAGCAGCAGGCGAGCCCGCGCCCTGTCTTCTTGAAGCCTCACATCGCGTCTCCGGCCGCCGAAGAATTTCTTCTAGTCATGGGCACCAGCCCTCTGGAACCCGGCATCGGCATGTTTGTAAACCTCGACGGCGAACCTACGCGCTCACCTATCCAATTTGAGAGATACCCAAAGCAGATTGCTGTTGATGGAACGCCAGCAGACCCATCCTCATCACGGTCGGGCCTGTCAGACGAAGACGATGGCTACGTGCTGGCGTCGATGGTCAAGGAGTTTGACCATGGCTTGCGCCATGGTCTTGAAATCCAACGCTGTGGAGCCGGGAACGAATCACCTCCTCAAAAGTACTGGCTAGAGGCCGACGGCGCCGGAGGCTCTGGCGCATACGGACTCCGCTCTTTGGTGGGCGGCGATGAGATCCAGCTGCAAGAGATCGTTGGGAGGCTTTGCCACGGACGATTCTCTCCCTTTCCCGGTCCTATAGAAACCTCTACCTCTTCCCTCAGGAGCGCAGACTCTCGAACAGCTCTTTCCATTGAGAGGCTGTCCAAGGAAAAGGAGCTGTTCGAACGCGACGACTCCCAAGACGGCGATTCGCTACCGGACGGCTGGGAGGCAACTCGAAGTTCAGAAGGAGTAGAATTCGCTCGACGACTAGCAAAGGTCGAGGTGAAACTGGCGGTATGGGCCGGCGATTGCATTTGGTGGGCGGTTCGGAATCCGCTGATAATCCAGCTCGATACGATTCTGGATGTTGCCTGCCCGAACGGATACTTGGACCCAGAGGAGATAGACCGACGAGCTATCTTTGCTGCCCTCGGGACCATTCGCGGCCGGGATGCCAAAACAGAACTGGAGTTTCTCACGCTTGGCTACATACGGCAAAAGGCAGGCCTCCTCCTCCTCATCAGCCTGTTAACGGCATCAGGGGCCGACCGGCTGTCGGATGGCGAGATGAATGCCCTGGAAGTGGTTCTTGTGGACAGCAAGCTTGACGCCAGGGTCGTGCTCTCATTGCTTCCCGGTGTCCGGAACGAGATAGTCGAAGGCAGACGTGGAATATGGATCTACGGCGGAGTGAGGGAAGTGGTAGAAGCGTTTCTGCGAAGCCCGGCGTTCGAGAAGGTCGCCAAGAACGGAATCACCAGTCTCGGACCGAGGACCATGCACTTCCTGCGGCGATTCCTCTCGTCGTGGAGGAAGATGAAGGGCTTTGGCAGCGTCCCAGACGAGATCGAGGTGTTTCATACGGTGGATGCCGCCCTGCTCACCGTCTTGCTGGAACTGGACCAGCACTCTCCCAAGGGCTCGGACAGGGGCTCGGACAAGGGCGCTGCAGTCAGATCCGAGCTGTACGACCTTGTCGACAGGGGCGTGGACTGTTTCGATCGGGCCGTCGACCTGCTCGAGTCCTACCATAGGCTTTTTGTCTTGAGCCGACTATACCAAAGCCGCAAGATGGCGGGCGACGTGCTGGCGACGTGGAGGCGAATCATCGAGGGCGGGCAAGACGACGGACAGGAGCTACGCGATGGCGAAGAACGAGTCCGAGAGTACCTCAAGAAGATTAGCAGCCAGGCCCTGGTCCAGGAATACGGCGTCTGGCTCGCGAAGCGAAATCCCAGACTTGGCGTCCAGGTCTTCGCCGAGGACCAGACCAGGGCCCCCAAGTTTGAGCCCGCCCGGGCCGTCGAGATCCTGCGGGAGGAGGCTCCGAACGCCGTCAGATACTACCTGGAGCATCTCGTCTTCGGCAAGAGACATGGCGGCTACGTGAACGAGCTGGTTGCCTACTACCTCGACGTGGTGCTGGGCCATCTCCGGTCGTCGGCAGCGAGCAGGGAGGCCGTCATGGCGGCGTACGACGCCTACCGAGCGCTGCAAGCACCGAAGCCGACATATCACCACTTCCTGACGGCCAACGCAACCGACGACGACGAGGTCTGGCAGAGCCGTCTCCGGCTCCTGCAGCTACTGGGCGGCGCGCACGATTACGACTCGGCCGCCATCGGAGCCCGCATTTCCAGCTTGCCCGGCGACCTCCTCGTCCCGGAGACCATCGTCCTCGCGAGCCGAGAAGGCCACCACGAGGATGCGTTGCGGCTGCTCGTCCACAGGCTCGGCGACTACGACACGGCCGTATCGTACTGTCTCCGCGGCGGCACCAGCGTCTACGTCCCACCCGAGGGCCGCCGGCGTGGGGACGGCCCGCCGCCGGGGGTTGAGCAGCAGCGGCGTCTATTCCAGGTCGTGCTGCACGAGTTCCTGGCCATCGACGACATCAGCGACCGCGTGGAGCAGACGGGCGCGCTGCTGGAGCGCTTCGGCGGGTGGTTCGAGGTCGAGGACGTGCTGCGCCTGGTGCCGGACAGCTGGTCCGTCGACGTCCTGGCTGGGTTCCTGGTCGGCGCGCTGAGGAGGCTGGTGCTCGAGAAGCAGGAGAGCACCATGGCGAGGGCGCTGAGCGGAGCGGAGAACCTGAGGGTCAACTACGACTTGGTTGTCGGGATAGGAGAGATGGGGCCGAGCATCGAGGCGCCGAGCTGATGGGATGGCGACGTGGAGATGCCTGCCGACGTACCAGTCTTGATGTATTCACGGCCAATTACGGTAGACCCTGGCTGCGAGCGAAGACGCATTCGAGTCCCCCGTGTATTTGTCCTGCCATCTAAGCAGATCCGAGAGCCATCCAATGGCCGATTCCAAGACGCTGGCCGATAGCTGCGTCCTTGTGGTGGTTCATGACAGACATCCCATTCCCTCCCAACAACCCCATGCCCCCGTTCTACGAGGCCCATGTGCCATGTGCACCGCACCAACTATGCCGAGACGGACAAGTTGTCCACGCAGCCGGGCCAGATCCATCTGAGCGACGCGACGGCGGCTTGGTGCTCTCCGCGTCCCGGCGAGCCGGAGCACGTCGACGCATGGACAGGCGTCGAGCGGCATGGCGAATCTTGATAGCATCCATGACGAAACGCAGCGCGTCATCAACCACCTGGCGGCGACTCGTCCATGCCGGGTCATCTCTTGCCGGGCCGGATCGAGGTCGGGGTGGGGGAGCCCGTCGCGCGGGCGGGAGACTGCTCGTTACTGACGCGGACGATGCTCCGCGTGGTCGGTGGGCGCCGGGACGGACATACAAGACGGCGCGGCCTCGCTCGACGACGGCCGCTCACGGACTCTCGGCCCTCTTCAGCACGGCGACGACGAGCCACCTCTTCCCCACCGTCACGTCGTCCTCCCTGTCCCACGACCACTCCCTCTCCGCGCCGTCGCAGTCCCTCTCCCAGATGCGGTCCAGCGCCAGGCCGGCCGCGCGCAGCGCCTCGTCGGCGAAGAAGCCGCGCATGCTGCCGCGGCCGGTGTGGAAGCCGGCGACGACCCAGCACCGCGCCTCGGCCGTCGCCGCGAGGAAGTGGTCGACGGAGCGGTGCAGGTTGCCGTGCTGCCAGGGCATCCAGAGGCAGTCGGCGACCAGGACGCGGTCGAAGGCGTGGCGGCCGGGCTGGCAGAAGGCGACGTCGTCGGCGGGGAGCTCGCCCCAGCAGTGGCCCCGGACGAGGACGGCCGACGCGGGCGTGGCGGTGCTGCCGGGAGGGGAGAGCGAGGGCCGCACGTTGCGCGCCGTGTTGGCCTCGAGCGTGCTGAGGACGGCCGGGGCCGGGTAGTCCGTCACGACGACGCGTCGCGCGCCGAGGAGGCCGGCCATGATGCTGGGCAGCGCCGTGCCCGCGCCCAGCTCGAGGGTGGCCTTGCCCCTGACGTCGAAGCTCGCGCCGGCCCCGAGCCCGCGAGCCGCCGCCTCGCCGCCGCCCGCGTCCTCGACGCCCAGCGTGTCGCGCTCCACCAGCTCGGCGAGCAGCAGGCTCGCGTTCCAGAGGTAGTGGCCGAAGAGCCTGCGATCCGTCTCGCCCACGGGGTCCGAGAGGTCCAGCAGCAGCGGCTCGGGCAGGTGCGGCGACGCGTAGACGAGGCTGTGCTCCGCGTCGCCGTGCTGGTTGGTCACGTCGTCGGGGAAGATGACGCCCAGCGACGTCGAGAGGAAGTCCTCCGGGCCAGCGGGCTCGCTGCCCTTGAGCGAGATGCGCGAGGTGAGTGCCATGGACACGCCTCTGCCGACGTCGGGGACGGGGATGAGAGGAGGGGATCACGAAGCGCGAGTTGAACCTGGATAACGGCAAGTCAATCGATGCCCAGCCCACTCAAACACTGGAGCACCTCTGGCCACAGGGATAGAACTTACAACCAAGGGACGGACTGACTGATCCAGACATGAGTTTTGTTTGTCCACGTGCGGCGGGGGGAGGGGGTAGCAGGACAGTCGGCCAGGTTTTTGCCCGCTCCGACCCGCCTCCACCGACGTGCGCCACGTCTCGTCACGATGTAGCGATGCAGAGCAACAGACAGACACACGCACACACAGCGCAGCAACGAGCACGCAGACATGAGAGCCTGTCCCATTCCATTGATGAATTATTTATCCGGTTGATCACGAGGTCATTCCGCCTCGCGCCGCACGCGATGCGACCCAACGCACAAAACACAGGGTATCTATCAAATACATCCCGCTCACTCCCGGCGCAGAGGAGCCCGTAGACGGATGGCATTATCCCATCCCAAATCGTCACATAAATCAAACGGTAAATCCCTGACCCAAAAACACCTTCTGTCCGCCGTCCCAAGCCGTGGTCCGTTACCGTCCTCGTGCGCCGCCCGCCATGCTAGCCCATCTAAAGTGGCCCGACTTCTAGTGATCTAGTAAAGCCCACGCTCCCTTTTTGTGTGCGCGGGAGGCGGGATGCGTGTTGTCTCGCGTGACCTGCGTCACTAGATGGAGGCGGTGCCCGTCTCCAACATCTCCTTCATCTCCTTCAGCTGATCGTCGGTGGGGTCGTCGGATACCCACGGGCCCTTCTCCTCGTCCGTGGCGCCGAGGAAGCCCTCGGCACGCTTCAGCGTCTGTACATCCAGGTCCGTCACGTACGACTTGCCATCCGACAGCTTGATGCGCACTTCGTGGTCCGTCGAGAGCATCATGTCGTCCTTGGCCAGCCGCCGCGGCCCGTCGAAGACTGCCATGACGCGCTTCTTCATCGTCATCTGGCCCTTGTCGAACCCCCACGACGAGGGGTAGTCGCGCCGGTTCTTGCGACCGCGCGCCTTGGCCGCCAGCGGGACACCGCCACGGGAGTGGGTGATGCCTCGGGACTTCTGGACGCCGTTGGGCGGGTTCATCTTCTTCTTGGAAGAGGGAGACGAGTTTGCCTTGGACGAGGCGTCGTCGGCCTCGTCGTCGTCTCCCATGTCGTAGTCCTCGTCGTCGTCGCCGGCCTGCGTGGCTTGCGTCGTCGTCGGCAGGTTGTTCTTCTCCAGCGTCTGGTGGACGCTCTTGTCGTGCTCAACCTCGGCCAGCCGCCGCGCGTTGATGGCCTCGGCGGGGTCTTCCTGCTGGACGATGCGGAGCACGCAGTCATCCAGATGCTCGTAAAAGTCCTGGGCGTTGGAGAAGGTCTGCGAGCAAGTGCTGCACTTGCCCGTGGCGTCGGGGGCGTAGCCAGTGAGCTTCTTGCCGGCGCCGACGCCCGTGGGCGTCTTCTTGCGGCTGTTGGGCGGCGTCTGCTCGACGCCGTGGACCGCCGTCAGGTGCCTCTTGAAGACGTCGGCGCGATTGAACGACTTCTCGGCGGGGGAGCCGGATCCGGGGCAGAAACCGCACACCATGGTGCCCTTGTAATGGGTCAAGGTGTGTCGGTTCTTGTCGTACTTGCGCGCGAAGCCCTTGACGTGGTACTCGCACGTCTGGATGGGGCACTTCTCCGGGCGCTCGTTCTGGTGGGTGAGCATGTGGGCCTTGAGGTCCTTGAAGACCTTGCCGCAGTCGGGATACGTGCATCGCTGCTTCTCCTTGGCCTCGTCGCCGCTCTGGTACTCGGCGGATCCGGGCGAGATGAAGTTGCCCATGCTTAGGCGGCGACCGTTGGGGTCCATGGGAGCGCCATACGGGCTGGCGGTGTATGCGGGCTGGAAGGCGCCGTTGTGGAGATAGGGCGACGCGCTGCTGGTTCGGAGCAGGTTGGGCTGGGGAGACGACGAGACGGATGGCGAGGCGGCGAAAGGGTTGGCAGCCTGGTGGAAGTGACCGTCGTACGGCGAGATGGCCATCTGCGGCCGCGCAATGTCGGGGTGAATCAGAGACGGGTCTGCAGCGAGCGGGAGCGCGTCAGTCAGCACGGCCACGACGGCGTTGCAACGGTGCATGCAGATAGATGGTGACGGTGGAGGGTGACGACGGATGAGGTGCAGCGGCGGGAGGGGACGGGGGAGCCGCGAGGTGGCCGCCAGTGGCTTGGTGGGAGGTGGCCAGTAGGCGGCCGCCTCGAGCCGTTGGAGGGACACGGCGCCCTGCGCCGCAGCTTGGCGACGTTGCACGGCGGGCAAACCTCGCGGCCACAGCGGGCCACGGCGCGCTACAGCGCCGCCGGGAGCGGGTACCGCGTCCCAAACTGTCTCGGCCGCAGCGGCCGGAGCCAGCTGAGCGGCGGATCCCTCGCAAGCCACCACTGAGCGGCAGCGGCAGAAACAGAAAATAAAATGAAATGTGACGGTGCACGTAAACGGCACGATTGACTGCCGTGCAGGTGCCAATTTGCATCGGCGCAATGAGCGCGGAGACGCACGAGAAGAAGGAAAAAAAAAAAAGACCCAGGCCATCCCGCGGTACCCGTGCGGCGCAGGGAAGCCACCCAGGCGCTGCAACGCGAGGGCAGTAGTGCCGGTGGGGCATCACATCGCGCGCCGGGAGAGAAGAGGGAATAAGAGAGAATAATAAACTCACCAACAAATGTCTTCGTCTGCGCGGCTCCAAAGTCGAAGCCTGCGAAGTCCTCCATGCCCGCGCCGGAAAAGTACTCGGCGCCCGTCATGTAGTCGTTGCCCACGATGCACGGCTGCACAGCCATTCCCTGCGCACTCCACTCGGGGACCGCGCCGAGCTGGCCGTGGTTGGACTGTGGTGATCCGATGGCCGACGAGGGCGCAGAGGGCATCGATGCGGTTGATAGGCTGGACGACGGCAGCCTCATGTCGGAGTCGTCATGATATGAGCCGGGCGAGGCTCGGCTGTTGAGGATGTAGTTGGGCGTCTCGGCGTAGAGGGAGGCCTCGAAGCCCATGGGCGAGGTGGTGGGGTACACGTCGTGGCCAGATCGCGGGAAGCACGGCCCAAAGGCCGCTTCGGCAGCGATGCTCATGTCCATGGGCGGCGAGGTGAAGGCGTCCTGCGGAGGTTCGGGATAGCGGGCGAAGTTGTCGTTGTCGTGGTGGTGTTGGATTTGGAACACGGGAAAGGGTTGGTCGGCCATGGCGGCCATGCTGCTTCGCATTCAGAACTGCGCTGTGATTTCTGATACCACGTCAGTCAGCGGCCGTGCATCTCTCGTGGGGGATGCCACGTTATCCGAGGGCAGCCTCGTGTCGGTTGCCCTTACCTCTCACGGGGTTGCCGGGAGTTGTGGCGGGGCCGTCGGGAGGCAGCGTCAGTGTTTCTGGGTACGAGGACGGGGAAGGCCCGTGGCCGTTGCAGTCAGATCTCGTCGTTCCAAATCAGGCGGCGGAGAGAACAGGTGTTTGGTCTTTGTTCCAGGCAGCCAAAAAAAATGGTCGATCGAGGTTGGTGAACGAGTGACGAAGGAAGCAATGCGTGCGAGTGGCCGGGGGGGGAAGCAGGCAGATCCTCTTCGTCTCTTGCACAAGGAAGCAGCTCGGTTGGAGTAGAGAGCCAATGGTACCAAGTGACGGCTTCAATATGGTTGGTGTGCGACGAGGCAACAAGAGCAATGTTGGTGAAAGGCTGCCATGAGCTTGGGATGTTGGGGGCTCAAGACGTAGATATAGACAAGCCGCATCCGGGCTCCCCAGAGACCGGACCCAGTCCAACGGGATCGACCTGGAGCGGTTAAGACACTGGGCTAATGGCATCCTCCGTAGGGCAGAAGGGGAGTGCCAGCCTCATCCGGGGCCTGACGGGGGCGTGCAAGAGGGCGCCTCCATGACAGATGCTGTGAAGCCGTCCAACAGGAGGCTCGACAGATTCGGTATTCGTGCGAGCCCTGCCTTGCGGACCAGGGGGAGGGGGGGTGCGGGAATGCCGACAGAGCGGATGGCATGGGCGTGGGCGTGGGCGAGGGCGTGTTCGTCTGCAAAGGTGGTGGGTGCAGGGTGGGTGGGTGTGGGAAAGGTGATCGCCTTTTGCCAAGAGGCAGAGAGGTTACTCGTAAGCCTGCACGTAGCGGGGTGTAGCGGTACCTCGGTCGCCAAGACCCCGATCCCTGTCAGCGCACTGAAGAGGGGCCGGCGGCAGCAGGAGCCGTTCCGCCTCTTGCAGGCCGAGGTACCGCTACAGGGCGCAAGTGTCAACCCGAAAAACAAACACCCGCTGGCGCCCCCGCCGCCCGCCATCAGAGGCACGTCCCAGGCGATGCGCGGCCACCTCCATGGATGGCTGCCGACCACGGCAGGGTACGTACCGAGCCTGGGTATCGGACGGGCTAGGCCGCGTTGGGACGTCGAGGTCTCGCGACAGCCAGGCGTTGCTCCTAGCGGGTGGAATTGGCTTGGCTCCCGTGGAGTCGTGGACGTCCAACTCTCCCCCCACAAGCCGGCCGTGGCCCATGTTCTCAGACACGCAGCATCTGCCTTTCTGCGTCAATCGCAGGCAGAGTCTACTCGTAGTCGAAGCATCACGTCGTCGGCGGCGGCTAGGATTCCACAGCAAGTTGGCAACGGATATCCCGGAGCCCGCAACTGTCGTCACTGTCGCCGTCTGTGCTCGTCAAGGACTGCTCGCATGGCTTGCCGGTTGTGGGCGCAGTGCCGCGGCCGGTTCACAGACCCATCAGCGATCGTGGCGATGGCGCACCCGCAGGCTCCGCCCGGGTGGGCGGCGAACGCATCTCATCGTCGCAGGACCAACACAGACCAACACAGACCAACACAGACCAGCCTGACGCCCGGCTCAGGGCGGTTCTGCGGGTACCGGATCGCCCGCTGGATGGACACCAGCGCGCTCGACGGCGCTAAAACACACTGCTGGTGCAATGGTAATCACGTACGGGGTTGTACTGTGATGGTGGTCCTTTGACAAGCAGCAGACAGCAGACGGTCACAGGACGAGGTGACTGCCTCGCCTGTTGCCTGCAGGCAAGGCGCGCCTTGCGGGCGACCTGGTTGGTTTCGGTGTGGTTACTGCTCATATCGAGTGTCTCTGTGTCATCGGTAGGCACAGAGCACTCGTACGAAGCAGCCAGATCCGTACTCGGTGCGTTTGGCCCTCTCCCCTTTGGGTCTACTCCTCGACGTCGCCCGTGACTTTGGCACCGACGGCACCACGACGCCTGCCAACCTGGTTCCGTGAGGCCTCCATGTCTTCACCGAGTGGGACTGCCAGGTCAGAAGGTTGGGCCTAGGCCGTCGGGGCACGGCAGCCAAGCCCGTCGAGCGTTTTGCTTCTGCCCCTGCCTGGGATATAGGAGTACGAGTACGGGGAGCATAGCGAGCCAAAGAGCGGAGTAATAATCAAGCAGCAAAACGATACGAGGACGTACTCGTAGTCGCCAGATCCGTCAGCGCATCCACGTCGCCGACCAAACCCCTGTCCCCGAGGCGCCGGTGCCCGTTTTGACGGGCAATGTGCCTCCCTCTCGTCCAATGGAGGGCAGCGCTCCGCGCTGATCGGCTCCGACGGGTGCGCGCACAGCCCGGGCAGCATCCCGCGCTTCCGATTATGGCTCACTGCACCGTATTCCGCACCGTACTCGTAGCGCAGCACGTTGAATCGTTTGCGTCGGGTCGGATCGCCTAAGCCCCATGCGGCAATTCGTGTCCGCCGAGGGCGGTGTCTGGAAGTGCCTGACCATCGTCGCAGTGGACGGGCCGGGCTGTGGTACCATGAATGATGAATCTTGTTCGGGGGCCATTCCTGTCCATGACGCCAGCATGGAGTCATCGCCGCCCACCTACGAAGTTACTCGTAGGCAGTAGGCAGGTAGGTAGCCAACATCATCTGCTGCCGCATGTGCCGGCATGCGCGTGGACTGCTGGAGCCTGCCCCGAGCTCAGGCTTGCCGGCACCCCGGCTTGTGAAACACCGAGTCCTCGAGCCCTTGTTCCCGCCGCGCGCGTCGCCGCGGCGCGTCGCTACGGCGGGAGCTCCAGCGCGTACGTAGAGCTAGCCCTAGGCGGGCACTCGTGAAAGTAAAATACGATAGACGCGCCGATGCGGCAGGATCCAGTGGTCGTTGCGGAATTTCCCTAGGCCCATGCATGGTTGAAGCATAATCCAGGG
>NRSZ01000885.1:4335-26341 GCA_002901185.1 Tolypocladium capitatum
CATGTTGGTCCTTCACTCGGTGCCTGCGCAGCATCAGGCCAGATCCCGCAGGCTCGGACACTTCGTATGGAGCACAGAAAGCGGCAGCCTGCGAGGCGAGGCCCTCGACCCGTCTACGCCAGGGCTCTAGCATCGCCTGTGAGTGCAGCTAGTTGAGCACCTGCAGCATCGGCCGCAATCATTCCTGTCACGCGGTACGGTGCTTGCATACGCTCCATCGACCCTTTTCATTGGCCTCGCTACTAACAACTCGTCTGCCGTCCAACTTGGGTCCTTGGACTCCTGATTCTGTTCGCGGAACCATACACATGCCACCGGCGTATTCATTCCTCATGTCCAGGCATCTCGGTTCCTCCAACGTTTGGTTGTCGACGTGTGTCTCGGCCGTCCAGCTTACATGGCAAAGGCAGCGGCGCCGGCGGCGACGCCGGCAATCGCGAGCAGCGATACGCTCAGCTGGCCAGCGGCGCCGGTGGCCTTGGTCTGCGTGGGGCTGTTTCCCGTGGTCGACGAGGCGCCGTTGCCCGAAGTCGACGAGGGGCTGCTGCTCGCCGTCGACGAGGCCGAGGCCGTCACGTCGCTGGCCTGGATGAGCTTGCCGCCGTAGAGCGCGTCCGGGCTGATGTTGCTGCTGGCCGACTTGGCAGAGCTCGCGTACTTGTCGAGCGTCAGGTTCGACGTCGGGTTGACGACGCCAACCATGCCGTCCTGGCAGTGGTTGCCGACGGAGCAGTAGTAGAAGATGGGGTCGGTGCTGTTGACGGTGACCTGGAAGACGGTCGGCTGCGGATGGGGGTTAGCCGGCCGGGGGTTCATCGCCGCATCGTGCACGGCGAGGACTCACGCCGCCGCTCTTGGGCTGGATGAAGCCGGAGTAGAAGCCGCCCGTCGTCAGCGGAGAGCACGCCTTGGCGAAGTCGCCGGCGGCGACGTTGTGCAGGGACTTGAGAAAGTGGAACTCGATGACATCTCCCTTGGCGGCCGTGACGGAGCTGGGCGAGAAGTCCTTGCCGTTGCCGCCGGCGTTGATCTGGATCGTCTTGGCGGCAGCGTTTGCCGCCAGCAGCGACAGGACGGCGACCTTGAGGCTCGTGAACAGCATGGCGACGGGGTATCGAGAGCCGAGGGATGGAGAATGATTGAGCAAGTTCTCGTTGGGCAATGGCATCGACGATGAGCAAGTTGTCTGGCTCGAGCCCTGACGAATATATATAGCCGTCCTGTCTGCCCCCAAGCACTGGGGGGGTCGGGCGTCGGGCGCCGTCCTGCCTCCCGCCCCTGGTTACACGACGAGGCCTGCGGCTCGAGGCCATGCGGTCATGGACCAGGCTCCGGAGCGCTGGCTGGCTGACCGGTCTCACGTTGTGCCGCGCACCTGCGACGCTGTCGCCTTCGCGGCGTCGCCTTCGGGTGCGACAAGCCGAGATGAGCCAACGACGACGACGCTGTGGCTGTTGGCTGGAGAGTTGAGGCGGCTCCCGCTGGTTTCAGCTTGACGCCCTCGCCCTCGCACGGCGCCTTCGGCGACCCTGGCGACATGCCGATCCTGCCATCAAACGGGCAGTGCACGCGCCTTCGTTTCCATCGGAAGATGGGGGCTTCTGTCGCCGTCCAATGGTCACGCAATTGATGATGACGATGGCGACGTGGCACGAGCAATTGAGCGTTGAGTTGTGTGCGTCGAGGCTGCCCGGCCATGGCTCTGTCGCCCCTTTTGCACAGAATCACGCATGGCCTCGATCTGCGATCCGACAGCCGTGCGGCCAACGGAGACGAGATCCGCTGGAGTCGTGGAGGTTGCCGGATTCGGTAGCCGTGGAGGCGAAGGTGCGCCACCCGCCGAGCCCCGTCGGCGAGCCCCATGAGCACCGGGCCAGGGATCGAGCAGACAGTATAAGCATGCATGCATACGGGGAGGCCGCGATACGTGTGTCCTCGGAGTGCGAGGTCGGGTTGCTCGCTCCGAGGTGTGGCGCTGGCCAGGCACCATCGTTGGACGGGCGACGGTAGATGACGCGGATGTCAGCCCCATCGGGCTTGGCCATGGCACCTCCAACGACGTGCCGCATCAAGCGAGCGCAAAGGCTCGAGGTAAGCGTACAGGACTGTCATGGCGGCGGCGCGGCAGAGCAGAGGCAAGCTTTGGGTTGAGCTCACGACCCCACGTAATTCGTAGCGCCTACGTAATAAACGGGCGCTAACCGTCGAGATCGTTGCGGGACCCACAAGGCAACGATAACCGAGGCAAGCGTGGCGTTTGCCATCCACCCAGGCTTGGTGCTAGATCCCACGACTCAGGACGAGCTCTCCGCCCAAGTTCAAGCGTGAGCGGACGACCCGGTGCGTGTGCGCGCGCTTGAAGCCGACCGACGCCGAATACGGGTTAAAGGCGACGCCCCGAGTTGGACGGCCCCGGCTTGCCCTGGTCGACGCCGAGTTGGCCTCGCCAAAGAGAAGCGGCCGCGCCGAGTCCGGGGCGGCGGGGAAGATGCTGGCGTATTCCTCGCTGTGCCTGTCGACGGACTGCGCCGTCGTGCTGTGATTCGTCGGTGTGCCCTGCGGCGTGACGCCGGGTGATGTCGCGCCGCTGATGTTGTTTGAGGAGCGTCAGTCGGGCGTCTCCCGTAGGAGCAACTCGGGTCATCAAGGAGAAGGCCCACTTGCGAGTCGACGCGAACTCAATACCCTGCTCCATATCCAAGCCCGCCTCCCACGCCTTCTCCGCGCTGACCTCGGCCGTCGTGTTGAGCCACTGCCAGATGCGGGCGCTCTCGTTTCGCGCCAGTGCTCGACGGATCCAGCTCGTTGCCGTACTCCCACGTGTACAGCCGCCCCCCGAGCGCCTCGCAGGCCAGCGGCACCGCGTCGACGAGCGTCTGCCAGCCGCCGAGGCCCATGTTGAGGCCGTGCGGGAGGTCGACGCCGGGCCAGGTGTGGTACGACTCGAAGTAGGCCTAACCGATGTGGATCGTGATCGGGTAGTCGGGGGAGCGGCCGCGGTCGACCATGCCGATGAGGGCTGGCTCCTGGGAGGCGTCGTAGAGGGCGTGGTCTTGCTTGTTGCTGCTGCCGCGGATGTAGGGCCTGGTGCCGCCGAGGTTGCCGAGTTTGTTGATGGTTGTGCGACAGTGGCTTGTTGCCTGGACACCATCAGCTGGGTCTCATGGACGACTCGGAAGAAGTGCCGGCAATGTCTGGGAAGGATCAAAACTCCATCAAGTAGCTCACGAAGCCGTCAAAGGGCTCGCTGCCGGTGCTGGGCTGGGACGGCACCTTGCAAGTGCTCGAGGCCGCAGACGCCGCGGCGCCCATGAGCGCAACGAGCTCGCTGCGAGAAGGCATCTTGGGACCGGTGCCATTGGATATTCACCCTACATCGATCAACATGAAACCAACATGATCCGCGACGGTCTCAACGCGTCGGACAGGACGATTCAGATGCGGAGACGAAGCAACTTGGCCGTTCGACAGCCGGCTGCTGAGAGCTGCGTCGTCGCCAATGCAGCATCCAATGGCCGCCGTCAAGTCGACCCTTTGTCACGGCGGCGCCGGTTCGTCGATTAACAATGGGAGCACGATCGAATGGAGCCAATCGTCATATGATGCCGCAACGAGCAGGCGTCACTGTCGGAGCTCATCCATCCATTACCGGTGCGGATGGATGGGAACGACAAAGTTGGATATGAAAATGGACCATGAACACGACGCAGCTACGGAGGGACGTGAGCTTCCCAAAACCAGAAGCTCAAGCTCAGGGGCATTGGGAGTTGCTCAGAAGCCGGAGAGACCGCGTGCAAGTCACGCAAGTCCAACTCCCCCGGCCCTCGCAAGGTCACACCCGACGAGGACCAAGTGAACACTGGCCAGCTAAGCCGAACCGTTGCCGCTGTCAAAACGCCTCTGACTGAATCCACAGTCACACTGCATTGTCACCCGTTCTCACCATCATGTACGCCACGAGTCGCAGCCCAATCCCCGCGCCCTTGCACCCTGAATTCGCATCCCGAGTCGGCTAGCCGCCCATTCCGAGCAGCCTCGGGCGTGGAAAGGGGTACAAAGCTCGGTGAGTGGCTTGTTGTAGTCGCATTTTGCCGCCGATTGTACCGCTCCCGCCCATCATGAGAGCGTCATGGATGCGGGCAACGCCGCCCTGGCCAGCATCGGTCCGTCCACCAGACTGCCGCACTAACATTACGCATTGCTGATTCTATGGTCATCTTGCAGTGAGCGCTCGCCTTCTCACATGGCGAGCACGCCGCTCGACGCCAAGTCGGACAACTGCTCCCTCCGGCATCTGAAGAGCATCGTCCTCAACACCGTTGCGCAGATACGACGGACAAGGATGGCCAAACCCGGCCACAGGTTTTCCGTCAACGGGAGGGCATCGCGATTGCCGGCACGGGTCCGCCGGGCCTGTCCGTCCTTCTTCGAGCAGCACACGCTGCGGCTGCACCTGGGCGACAACCTCAAACGACCGCCCCCGGACAGATACTCGCGGGAGTGGACATGAGCCAACCAGCGTCGCAACGAGTCTTGGACGCGGTGCGCGCAGAGGGGCGTCTCCATCATCCCCGATGTTGAGGCGCCGGGCCACGTGCTGGGGAACCAGGTCGGCCTCGAAGACCTCGGCATGCTCAACCTCTCTCACACCCGGACACGATTCCGACGATGCAGACGATCCGGTCCGTCTTTCCTGCCGGGGTCCCGCTCCAAGGTGGTTCGCACCGGCGCGAACGAGTACGGCTCGAGGCCCGCGGTCGACTACATGCGCTTCGTCGTCGAGATGTCCGCGAGCATCAAGACGCAGTCGAGCAAATGTATCCGCATCCGGGGTACCGCCACGCCCCAGGCAGGGCGCCAACGCGTCCGAGGACGTGGGCAATGGCGTCCGGCACTGGTGAGCCCATGGGTGCGTGTGGGCTGTTGGGAGTCGCGACGAGCACCACCTGGCCACGCTGGACCGGTAACCCAGGTGCAAAGGACAGCCGGTGCATGTGCGTGTAACAGTCCTTCGCGGCAACCATGAGCAATGGCAAGCCAGGTGAATGGAAAAGACTCCGTTGCATGGCAAGAAGAAAGCACAAGTGTTGCGGCGGACCAAACTTGTTCCCCTGGGCATATCCTGTACAACGTCAGTCATGTGAGAAATGAGGAGATGTTTACTCACAAACCCCTCTCGTCGCCAGGAATTCATTCTCACCTGTATCCTTGCCTGTTTTGTGTGTTGTGTGTCTCAACACATCCCCGGTGTGCTCTTTTGCAGAAACCCGCCGCGAGCCCGCGCACCGTTCACTCGTGGCTCGGACAACCCTCACAGACGATGACAGTCCCCTCAGGCTGCCTAACTCGCCGCCGAGCTGGCCCACGCGCATGTCGGACCGGCGGAACCTCCAGCAGGCCCTCGCGGGCCACCGGCTCGTGTTCCCGACGGCCCGTGGCGTCTGTAGCCACGCCTTTGGTGAGTACACGCCCGCGTGGCTCGAGACCTTCTTCTTCGCGGGGGACGTTGATATGCACGCCGTCGTGGCCGGCGGCATCGCCAGCGCGGTCGAGCACCTCGCGGCGCTGGTGTGGGCGGAGATCGAGCTGCTCGGCGGGAGGCCGCATAGGGTCGTCCTCGACGGCATAAGCGAGGGCGGGTCGGCGGGCATGTGGACGCTGCTCCGTCAGGGCCTGCGGCTGGGGGGCTTCATCGGCATCAACACCACGCTGCCGTTTGCGCCGAGCATACAGCGGCAGCTGGACCATGCAGGTCTCTCGCGGCCGGGGGGACGCTCCGCGGAGGAGCACCAGCGGCAGGATGTCTATGTGAGCTCCATGCTGGCGCCCGTCAAGGAGAGGCTCGGTCGGGGCTCTGTCTCGTCGCTCTTGCAGACGCCCGTGCTGCTGGCCCACGGCGTGGACGACGCGTTCGTCGACGCCGAGCTGGGCCGCGAGGCGTGCGAAGCCTTCAGCACCACGGGGTTTCGGCCGTCGTGGATCGAGTACGTCGGCGCGGAGGAGCATGGGCACTGGGTCAAGGAGCCAGAGGGCGTCGACCACCTGTACGACTTCATCACCAACGTCGGGTGATCTGGATCGAGGCTCTGCGTGGCCATCCGTCAAGGCAAGGTGTGGCGGCGTTCATTTTCGGGGACATGCTCCGAGGGCAATGTCCACGTTCTTCGCCTTCTTGAGTCGGTGGGCATCTCGGCGTTGCAGCTACAGGTCCGCGGCTTGGGTGCTGCAAGTTGCATTCGGCTCAAATCTGGTCGCCGTCGCTCCATCACGTCGGCTGGTCTTTTGTTTATCTACTACTGCCGTACATCTCCCATGAAAGCGCATACATCAAACCCAGGCCTCACACCTCAACTTGCCGTCCACACAATTCCGAGCCATCAAGAGAAGGAAACGTACAGAACCTCTGGTTCCTTGAAGAGCCTGTCATCCCCCTCGCCTACTCATCGTCGTCATCGTCATCGTCGTCATCATCGTCGTCGTCATCATCGTCGTCGTCGTCATCGTCGTCGTCTCTGTTTTCGGTTTCGTCATCAGTGCAGGCTTCGCCATCGAGGTCGTACTCCTTGAACTCGTCCCAGCTCGTGTTGGCGATCTGCAGGTTGACAATCGCCAGGCCAACCTTCTTGGCCTTGACGCGCATCTTGTCCGGCGTGCAAGTCAACTCGTCGTCGTCGAGGCTGACAAGCAGGACTCCGTCCTCCTTCCAGTCTTTGCTAATGACCACGACGAACCTGACGTGGTCATATTCCTCGCCGGTGCAATGCTCCAGATGGTAGTCGACGATGGCCTGCAGCGTCTCGCCCACGAAGTTATAGCGAGGCGCGAGGCGGAGGTTGCCGTCGCCTTCGTTATACACCGCGAACTCCGACCCACACTCTACTCGAAGCGCCTCCAGATCGTCGTCGGAGATCTCGACGAGGGTGTAGAGCGCGGCTTGGCCCAGATCATTGGCAGCGTCATGGTAGCGAGCCACGGCGGGCAGCGTGGCTGGAAGAGTAAGGTCGAGCTCGGGGATGGCCATTGTGCAAAGCGCAAGCAAAGTCTTGGATCGTGATAATGGTGCGAGCAAGATGCGTTGACAGGCAAACGGCCGGGAAGTTCAGGGGGGGTGGACTCGACTGCAGATTTTGTTCCCGGGCGATAAGGAGGACTCGTCATCGCCTGCTCACGCCGGGCTAGTACGAGCACTAACCGGCCAGCACTGCTGGAAAGCAAAGCCTCTTGGCCTGGTGAGGTCGGTATTACGTAGCCTCCACAACTGACCCCAAACTGCGCCGCCTCCTTAATCGTGCTCCGGCCCCTAGCCCCGATAGGGAAGTGCTGGCGGGCCCGTGCCACGTGTGTCGGGTCTAGATGTCTATTAGTGTGTTTACGGAGTATTATATCCAAGGGCTTTGGGAAGGTTGGGTGGGCACGGCAAGGTACGAACTCTGAACCGGTGCATTTAGTCTGGTTGCCCTGTTGCAGAGTGTTGGTCGCTGGGTGTTGAAGTCCCCGCTGGCCGCAACCCCACTGCCTTGTTCGTACGCAAGAACATCAACCAGCATCAATCACGTGGTACTTCGTACGTACGACCAAAATACATTGCCAAGCCGCACATATACCGCTCAAAGTTCCTTTTGCCCAAAGCTGCTCTCAGGACCGAACAAGTCATGTGCCGCCCGTCTTCTGGAGATCGACGTGCGGAGTGCGGATTAATAGTACTCCGTAGGGCTGGCGCCGCCGTCCCGCATGACATCAGAGTGATCCGTTGACATTCGGGGACCCTCGGGACGGGCCAATCAGCGCTGACCTCAAACTTCGAGGCTACCGCTCCTTTTCATCCTCACGAGTCTCTGGCGTATGAACTTGCCGTAACTCTTTTTGAGGAGCTGGACGGGATGGAGGCCTGTAAGCCAGGTCTGACGCTACGTCGGGGTGGCGTCTGCGGCGACATCACCAAGCTTTGGCGGAGCAGTCGTCGCGGTCCCAACAGTATACAGCATACTCGCCGGCGGCTTTATGCTGACTTCTCTTGGATGCAGCTAAATGGCGAGATGAGCGTCGGGAGTCACGGACAGCAGTTTTTCTTTGCCAGATTTCCTCCCTGCACTTTACTTTCAGAGGCTTCTTCTGGAGCTTGATGTCTTGATGCGTGTGGGTGATGCCAATCGGGTAGGTAGAATAGGGTAGGTACGTGTCATACTCCGTAGGGAATACGAAGCATTACTTTACGGGTGCTAAACCGGCCCCGCCTTCGCTCCCCGAGACCCCAAAACGGCGCCCCGCTGCAGTGTCTCCCTCCCTCCTCCGAAACTCGCATTTTCTTCATCGCATCACGACTTCTTCCACGTCTGCCTCGACCACCACCGAGTAGGAGCCGGCCAGGGCCTCCTCGATCCAAGATGGTGTCCGCCGACCGCCAGACCATCATAGAGACCAACCGGTCGCTCCGCAACATTAAGACGGTAGGACACCGAGCCGACAACCGCTCTGTTCGAGATCGACAGACGCTAACCGCCGCCAGGAGTTGGAAAACCTGCTCGAAAAGGGCGTCATCGACGAGGCCGTCTTTGAAAATATCCACGCCGCCCTGCCCCAAGAGTCTCCCCTCTCCGGCCCCCTCCGCACAGCCCCGAGCAGCAACACCGGCAACACCGGCAACACCGGCAACACCAACGCGCCCCCGACGCGGGCGTTCCAGAACCTCGGCGTCAACTCCAGCTCGCCCGCGCCGCCGTCGTACGACGCCACGCCCGCCCCCAACGTCCCGAGCCGCAACGTCAAGCCCGTCGTCGCCCACGCCCGCGCGCTCTACCGCTACGCCGCATCCGACGCCCGCGACGTCTCGTTCGAAAAGGACGACAAGATCGCCATCCACGAGTACATGAACCAGGACTGGTGGATGGGCCAGAACCTGCGCACCGGCCAGGAGGGCATCTTCCCGCGCAGCTACGTCCTCGTCGAGCCCGACCACCAAAGGAGCTCCCCTCCCCAGGCCCATCCGCAGGCCCAGTACGGCTACCCGAGCAAGCAGGGTCCGCCGCCGCAGCAGAACCCGTACAACGCCAACGTGCCGCCCGTGGCCGTGGCGGAGGGAGGGCAGCCGGCGCAGGAGCAGCAGGGCGGCGGCGGCAAGGCGGGCGAGTTCGGCAAGAAGATTGGCAAGAATCTGGGCAATGCCGCCGTCTTTGGCGCCGGCGCGACGATTGGAAGCAACCTTGTGAACAGTATCTTTTAACCCGACAGGGAGGAAATGCGTTTTATAGATGGGCCTAAAAAATGTGGCGGCTCTCAACGCTGGCGTTGTGGCTTGGGTGGCAACATGAGATTAATGTCACTTTTTCTTTCTTGGGTTCTGCTGTGGCTCTAGCTCCTGCTTAATGGAATCGTGAACAGTCTGCATGAGGAGTCCTCGGTGCTTCTCTGGGGCGGGTGTCTAAATTACGTGAATCGTGGATGCCCATCGACGCTAGAATCGCCACCGTCAGCCACAACGAATGCGACGCCCCACCGCGAAAAAGTCCCAAGCAACAGCGACATGTTCAAAAACGAAAATTGTCTGCCAGGAGCCCATCCACGAGAACGACATCAACAGGTCTGCGTCCCGAGTCTCGGCACGGACAGGCTTCAATCAACTTGAAATGTCGAACCCAAAGAAGCGCGCTGCAGAGTCTGCGCCTCAGCCCAAAAAGTCCAAGAAGAGAAAGACAAAGACAAAATTTCAACAAGAGGACGAGGCCTTGGACATGGAACTCGGCCTCAACACGCTGTTCTCCCGCATGGATAACCAGCTGCTGGCGGATCATTTGGCGCAGAAGACAAGCCGGTTCGGGGGCGACCTGAGCTCCGTCGAGCTCTCCGACCTGACAGTTTCAGGTGAGCTTCGTCAAGTTGAGGTTGAGTGGACGCGAAGCTCATCCCACTGACCCTGGGGCCTGCAGCAAACTCAATACAGGACACCACGGCGTGGCAGGGGAAGAGGACTCTGGATAACCTTCCTAGCTTCCTGGAAGAGTTCACCGAGGACCCCGAGAGCCTGATGAAGACGCCCAAGAAAAGGGGATCGCCTCACACCCTCATCGTCGCAGGAGCTGGCCTGCGAGCGGCCGACATCGTCAGGTATGGGCTGCCGCCGCCTCCCTGTACAGCGCTGCAGTCGAGCTAACACGACGCGACAAAGGGCGACTCGCAAGTTCTCCAGCAAGGACAGCACCGTGGCAAAGCTGGTAAGTCGAGACCCGAGGTTCCACGGGGCCATGCTCACCTTCCGCCAGTTTGCCAAGCACATCAAGGTCGACGAACAGGTCGCCTTCCTCAAGAACACCAAAACGGGTATCGGCGTCGGGACGCCGGCGCGCTTGATGGAGCTGATGGACAACGGTGAGGAGCCACTTTCCCCACCGGCCTTGAACGCGAGATGCTGATCCGATGGTCAGGAGCGCTGTCTGTGGACAATCTGAGGCGGCTGGTGGTCGACGCCTCCCATGTTGACCAAAAGAAGAGGGGCATCATGGACATGAAGGACACCGTGATGCCGCTTGCACGCTTCCTGGTGAGGGGCGAGTTCAAGGACAGGTACGCGGATGAGAAGAAGCCGCTGGCATTGCTGTTCTACTAGGTGCCTATCTTGATGCCCCAAGTACCGTAGGTAGCCATTGGTGGGCTGCCGCTGGCAGCAATGACGACCAATACTTTCCTTTCTCATCAAAGCCACGCTGGTAGTTGACTTGCCTGCCCTGAGCTCTTGCCGCATGCCCATTCCGGTACCGTGCATGGAGTTGGATAAGCGAAATCTCTTCGCCATTGACCGCCTCCGGAAAGAGTTTTCATACCGGGGACTACAGTTCTTGGAGCTGTTCCTTCCTCTTGCTTCGTGGACAAGATGGAGGCTCGGCTCCGAGTCTGCTCCTTCCGCCTGCGTAGCTCTGGTCCCCTGGCCATCCCCCAGTCTCGCCCTCTTCTTCTCTTCTTCTCTTCCTGTCTTTTCTCTTCTTCCCCTCCCCATCACCACCCAGCATTCACCTCAAGCCCTCGTTGCGTGCTTTTTGGAGCTCATTCTCTCGTTTTTGGATCCCCTTCCATTCATTCCCCCCTTTTGGTGACTATCGTTAATCACGACCAGCCATTTCCACTGCTATTCACCCCGCTCACACGCAGGCGACATGAAGACCAGTCTCGTGGGTGGCCTGCTCCTGTTCGGCCTCGCCGTTGGGCAGGGCCATGGCAGCAACGTGGCGCCACGTGAGCAGGACACCCCTCCGGGTAATGAATGCTTGCTAACACCCCGCGAGCATGTGTTGTCGATTGCGTCAAGAACATGGCCAACGAGACCGCTCTGGTGGATATGCGAGCCGTCTGCCACGACGTGGCGAAGCAAAGGGTGAAGTTGAATCCACCCCCCTTCTCATCGACACGCGCTCACATCGCGTCGACAGGCTCTCTTCCATTGCTTGCTCAACGCATGCTCCTCCCAGTCTTACGGCCACGCACTCGGATATACCATCTCTGTCTGTTCCAATGCGGGTGCCGGCATCAGCCCGCTTCACCCCATCGAGGTTCATCATGTCGCCGCCCCTGCCAAACGGCAAAATATCCCCACCGAGCTGGGTCCTGTGTTGCCAAGTCCGTCTACTCTTCACAACGGACAGATTCTCACCTTTGACCACAAATTCGCCGTGGCACTGGACTGCAACGCAGGCACTGATGGCCTGGTTACCTTGTCTGTCCCTGTTCCCGACTCCGCTGCGACACCTGTCTTCGGTTCCAACCGTGGAAATCCTAACCCTGGCGACACTGATCGTGTTGGAAACAATGCTGCCCAAGGAGATCCGACCAGACAGTCGCAGAACTCCTATCAACGAGGCCCAGATGGGAGAAACACTCACATGGAGGACCCTGACTGTGATCCAACTGCCGCGTCCATCCATTCGCAAACTGTGGCTGGAGCACAAAGGACTGGATGCCCCTGCGAAAGCTCTTCTAGCAGCACTCGTCCGCGGTCTACCTCGGCCACCCTGTTTCAAAGTCCCGCTGAGCAGCAGTCCGGATATCTGCCGCTGTCCACCACGACACTCAGCCATTCTTGGTTCCCCAGCCAGACGAGCCGTTCCCGAACCGAAGACTGCGAGGACACAAGCTTGCTGGTCAATTCAACCACGACTACCGCCAGCTACACCAAGACATCGTCGTTGCTCGGTCCCGTCACCCAAAGACCTGGGCCATTAGAGTCGACGGATTGTTCCGAATTTGTGGCAGCGTCTGTGTCCACGCCCCCGACGATTTCCTCTACGTCTGGCTGGAGCACAAGCACCCGGACGTCGAGCCTGTCCTCCACACCCGAAGACCCTTGCACAAATTCGTCGTCTGTATATACAACGACGTCATCCACCAGCATCAGATCGAGTTCCCGGTGCACGACCACAACTTCGACGCCCACATCATGCACGGATGGGCCCACCAGCTCGACGTCGTGGACCCAACGCATGTCCATGTCGACTAGTTGCACTGAATTCAGCACGAGCCTCTGGCACACCCAGGTTCCATCTGTGACCGCTTCGCTACGTGAAGCCTCCACCAATGTCACTTCCACGAGTTCCATGCGATCGTCTTGGACAACTGCGTCGACTTCTTTTTTGACCTCAGTGCTCCGTACAACTGGGCCACCGTCATACACAACACTGGCACCACCGGCCTATCTCCCTCCACTGGCGCAATACTCTTACGGCAACCCACCAATGTATTCCAGTCCTGGCGCTAGCATGCCGACTTCGACTGTCCCAGGACGGTCTTCGACCAGCACCCAGACCACTGGACCTGGCGTTTTTGGATCACAAGATACCACTACGACTGGCAGCACTTCATCGACATGGTCAAGTATCTACCTAGAGTCGTATGCTCCAAGTTCCTCAACACCCGGAGGCCCCGCACCAACGCTCACTCGGATGCCAGCGAAGCCGGTTGATGGTCTCACCTCTAGCTTGTCCGCCGCGCCTGACATCAGCGACGGTGGGGAAGACGGCATCACGCGTAATAGGCCCTCGGAGAACCCCGCTACTCTAACATCGGCATCTCTGGTCGAAGAGGGAAGTCCGATGGGAACGCGGTCGGATCTCGCTGGAGCATCTGCTGCGCCTCCGGCCCAGTCGACGGAAGGGACTACGGCATACGGCGATGCGAACAATGCGGTTCTGGTGACCATCATATCGCCCGATGCCGGTGGCCAAGTTCACACCACCGTCATGAGGGTTCACGAGAATGTGCCTTGGGCAACGACCGCGCCCCGCGACAATTCGGGACCTGGGCCGGATGCCCCAGGAAAAGATGCCCATGTAAGCTCGAGAAATGATCTCTTGTTTGCGCTGGCCAATCCGGAGACGGGCGATCAACGCTGGCAAGGGCCCGTACCGGAAACCACATTCGTCGTCCCAGGGCCCGAGGCGACGAGGACGTTTGTGCGATCTGATGACACAATGAGTGGAACGGAAGCAACGCCTACTACGGTGACGGCTGGCTCCGATGGACTACGACCAAGCTTATCCCTCGTCTGTGCCGCCATCGTGGGGGCAATCTTGGGGGTCATGACGACAACCGTGGGCTGAAAAGGGCAGAGCCACGGGGACCAGACTTGACGGCAGTGGCTAGACGCAGCTTCTCGGCTGCGATTTCTTTTGTTACGGGAATATTTAATGCTGACTATGGGGGGAATATGATGAGGGCATGGCCATTGTTACCACGACGGGTTTTCTTCACGTGTAGAGACTAGACTAATGGGATAGTACGCCGCATTCGGCATTGACTGTAAAATTTAGTGCTGCTCGCCGTGTGAAGAAGTTTGGGCATGGATGAACTCCGGATGGTGAGGCGATGTCAACCTAGGCTCAGGACCCCTGCTGACGGTGTGGCTAGCGGGGGGAGCAGGGGGGGAGTTGGCGCGGTTTGAATCTAGCCCCGCCAAAATTTCTGGCAAACTCTGCCTCCCCAGAGCCCGGTGGCGAGGGTAAAAGTTCCCCACGACGGACACCTTTTGCTCCTGTCAACCGAAAGTTGAAGCAATCGCGCCGCGTTTTGGACACCCTTGATCGACACAATGAAGAGCAAGCGCGCCCGCGAAGCCGCCGCGACGGCCGAGGAGGACGAGCATGTGCCCAAGGCGGTCGAGGAGCAGCCGGCCAAGAAGCGCAAGAGAGTCGGCGACGAAGAGTCTGGAGAGGTGAAGCAGAAGAAGGCGAAGAAGGACAAGAAGGACAAGAAAGAAAAGAGCAAGAAGGAGAGCAGAAAAGAGAAGAAAGACAAACGCAAAGACCTGCAAGACCTCCCCGAGGAGGACGTCGAGGAGGACGTTGAGGAGGATGCCGTGATGGCTGAGCCGACGCCTGCGGAGGTGAAGGAGGAGAAGAAGGCCAAGAAGGACAAGAAGAGCAAAAAAGACAAGGTGGTGAATGGCGAGAGCAAGGAGGCAGAGGGAGAGCAGGAGCCAAAGAAGGACAAGAAGGACAAGAAGGATAAGAAGGACCAGGATAAAAAGGACAAGAAAAGATCCAAGAAGGACAAGACGGCCGAGTCCGCCGCCGACGTTCAACCACCAACCCCCGGTGCCGACGCCGCACAAGAAGAAGAAAAAGCAGAAGCGGAGGGCAAGTCGGACCGGCACATCGTCTTTGTCGGCAACCTGCCCTACACGGCCACGTCGGCGACCATCTCGGCGCACTTTGCCTCACTGGCACCCGTCTCGGTGCGCTGCCTGACCAAGAAGGAGGACGCGAGCGTGTGCCGCGGCATCGCCTTCGTCGAGTTCGCCAACGTGCGGACGATGCGCACGTGCCTCGACCGGTTCCACCACTCGCTGTTCGACGACGAGAAGTCGCCCGCGCGGAAGATCAACGTTGAGTTGACGTGAGTCCTCGACGCAGGAGCCGCGAGGCGGAACGCGCGTGCTAACGACGCAGCAGGGCCGGCGGCGGCGGCAAGACCAAGCACCGCACCGACAAGATCCGCGAGAAGAACAAGAAGCTCGACGAGAACCGCGCCAAGCGCATCGACAAGGAAAAGACGGCCAAGGAGGAGGCCGGCACCGGCGGCAAGCAGCTCGAGCAGCAGCCGCAGAGCATCAGCGAGAGCATACACCCCAGCCGGCTGGCTAGGAACCCGCTGCTGAGGCATTGAGGCGACGGGCTTTCCAGGGTGGCGGGGGGACGGGGGCGGGGACCAGACAGGAGGAGTGTACTTCCGCATGCGTGTCGGGCTTCCGACGCCTATCCCGCGGGAACAGACGTATTCTTCGGTCTATAATATAGAGATGCCCCCTCGAGGAATCAACATGACCCGGCCTTTGCTCTGGAGAATGGGCTTGACCATGTCTGCCACGGGTATTGGCAGCTGTAGTTTTGGTTGGACGGCTCCATGAGGAGTGGCAATGGCGTGTGTCATGTATCAGGGTGCCATCTACGGATCATCAAAACTTGGGATATCCTTTGAGGCTAGGAAGATAGAGAGAGAGAGACAGAGAGAATGAGAAAGAGGATGGGAGAGATGCAAAACCAAATCTGCCAGACTCCCAACGAGTAGCAGGTCTTCTTCCAACGTCTAGGCTTCCCTTCCTGCGGTAGAGGCCCGGAGAGGCACCGCACCGCACCATCAGAAGATTCCGCCACCGCCCATCCGGCCGCCCAGCAGAGAGGCACATTAAAAAGGCTCTTGGTAGAACATGGACAAGATGAATGTGAGTACCCAGAGGGTTGTTTTTGGAGGGCACAATTGCTCGGGCCGCCCTTGTTCAGCCATTCGCTACATGGGTCTAGTTCCTGAAGCCAAACACCGATGGATAAAAACGGCTCTCTTGGTGATCGAATGCGCCTGGAAAACACTGCCGGTCGCGTTGCCCAAGTCTGCAAAGCGTCGCATCCAGCAAGGTCTGCTGGAGTATCGAGGGGCGTCGAGGCCTACAGGATCGAGCACTTGGACTTCCTGTGCTGCTTCGAGGGTTGCGGGCGGGGATTCAACACGGCGCTGCGGCGGATGGCTCGTCAGCACGGCCCCGGTTAGAGAAGACGAAGGAGGGCGGCGGTGCTCACCGGATGGCCTCGTCGAAGACGCTCTTCAGGTTGCGCTGGGTGAGCGCAGAGCACTCGAGGTACTTGTACGCCTTGATCTCCCTAGCGCACACCAGGGCCTGCTCGTAGGACACGGGCTCCATGCGCTTCTGTCGCAGGGACTCGAGGGTGGCCGTGTCATCTCGCAGGTCGAGCTTGGTGCCGACGAGGATGATGGGGATGTTGGGCGCGTGGTGGTCAATCTCGGGGTACCACTGCAGAGGGCTGTCGTCAGCAATGCCGTCTCGGGGGCAAGGAGCGTCGGCAACCGGTACCTTGGCCTTGACGTTGTCAAACGACGGAGGGCTGACGATGGAGAAGCAGATGAGGAAGACGTCGGTTTGGGGGTACGACAGCGGCCGCAGTCGGTCGTAGTCCTCCTGTCCCGCGGTGTCCCAGAGCCCCAGGCTGATGGGCTTGCCATCGACCATTACGCTCGCCGAGTAGTTGTCGAAGCTGCATCGCCCCGAGGCGCCAACGTCAGCCAAGACCCGCAGCGGAGCCGTTCGAGGGGTGGACGAACACTGTCGGGATGTACTCGCCGGGAAAGGCGTTGGTGGTGTATGAAATGAGCAGGCATGTCTGTAGCGGGCGTCAGTCGGTGGAGGGAGGCATCGTGGCCCGCAGCCGTCGCGTCAACTGACCTTGCCGACGGCACCGTCACCGGTCACGACGCACTATGGGGAGTGGTCAGCGAAATCACCAGGGCCGTGCAGGGCGCGGGGGCAGGCGACGAGGCGTGCCTTCAAGGATTGGACGCCGGGCTGAGCCATATCTGCGGTGACGCTCCTCGGCGGCGGATGGGTGGTGGGAGGAGGGCGAGCTGGACGTGCGGGCGCGTCGTCGGTGGCGGTGGGTAGAATTGAGGGGTTCGCGGTGGATGTGGACTTGTCGAGATGGCCAGCGGCGACGACGAGGGGCGGGGAGTTGCTGGAGCTGGAGTTGCTGGAGCTGGGCGGTGCTGGAGCTGGGAGTCGTGCGGGCTTCAAGGCTGCATTCGCGGCCGGAAACAGGTCGATAGAATGGGAACGGGGGTTGAGCCGCAGGAGGTGCTGGGGGAAGGGCGACGGAAATGCTCCGCAGTAATACCCTGTCGATTCTGGCACGGAGCGCACGAACGGAGTACTTGGTAGCGCATCTGCGGCGCTACGCCTGGGAGAGCGCTAGCGCCAGCGGGCGGTGGCGGGTGGAGAATGGCGGTCGATGGTGGTGACGCCGACGATGCGGCGGCGGATGACGCTGCAGCGGATGACGCTGCTGCTGCTGCTGCTGCTGCTGCTGCTCGTGCGCGCCGCGCGCGACGAGGAGCCTGATGCGCTTCCGGTGCACGCACGCACGCACGCAGCGCAGCGCGAGATACAGACAGAGAAACGGCTGCTGAGCGCAGCCCGGGGCCCCAGGCGGTGGCCGGATGCCGCGCCCGGCGACACGACACGACGACCAACCCGTTTCAACCTGAGATTGGGCACGGCGCGTTTTGGCAGACGACGGCATGCCGCAACGACGCCCGTCACCTGGCGACACCATGAGCCGTGGCCAACCCCCTGCGCTGTTTGCCACGACTCCGTGTCTCTGTGCGGCCTGCCGCGAGAGCAGGCACACGTCGTCCCGTCGCTCTCGTCGTCGCGGAGCAGGAATTCACGTCCGCTGCCTGCGCGCACGCCCGTCGACAGCTCGGAGCGTCCCGCGCCAACCTTCAGAACGGCCACCGTCGCGGCCAATGAGCGCCGACGATCCTGCCCGTCACATCCTCGGGAAACATGGGGTGCCCGTCCTGCCCTGGTGACTGGCCGGCGCCCCTGCTCTAACAAGCCAACGGCAGCCGGCGAAGCCAACGCTGTTAGAGCCCGTCGCCTCTGTGGCTGCGCTTGATCCCGCCGGCGGCGGCAAGAGGCGAGACTTGACGCACCACCCGCGACGACCTTTGCTTCATTGCTCGCCTCCTCGCGTCTCCTCAAGCGCTGCGCGTCGGACTTTTGTTCCAAATAGTGTCGGGCGACGCCGCGGACCGCGGGACAAACAGAGCGACGCACGCGCCCGTGCCGCAGCAGATGAACGCGCATGTCTCTCGTCTGTTCAGGCCGCCATCCGCCTCGTCGGCGCCGCCCCGGCAGATGGCTGGGCCGACAAGGACAAGCTGCCGAGCTCGGAGCTGCGCGGGCCGTGGCTGGGGTACCCTGTCCCGGGACGCCAGAGGACGACGCCTGCGCCGACGGCATCCCGCGCCGCCAGCTTGTCGCCTCGTGGGAGTCCTCACGCCCTTGCGTTCCTCGGATGGTCCTCGACGGCAACGATCAAGGCAGCCAACACCCTCGCCCGCGAGGCCTATGCGAGACGAGTTGCCGTGCCCGTGTTGCCAAGAATTGGCATGACGGCGGTGCGGAGACGCTAAGCCTCTATTGAAGTCTCCCGCCTGTTCCTGTCGACCTCTTCTCAACCACCCCTTCAATGGTCTGGGCTACCGGAATAGGAAGACATGGAAACTTCGGCGTCGTGATATAAACAGACTCCGTCGTCGTACTGCCTTTGCTCTCCTTCGTGTCATGACGTCGCGACGGTCTCGAGCGGTTGACGCAGGCCTTCTTTGCCCGAGAAGCAAAGCATACATATTATTACTCCATCGTCGACCACCATTGAGGGCAGATTGGCCATGTACAGGTCCATCCTACTACACCAGAACAATGTCCCATTGCAAACGCCAATTCACACTAGGAGATGAATATCTTGAAGCTATTTAGACAACGCAACCGACACGTGTTGGCTTCCAAGTGCCATCACCTACACCACTCTAGTCCGTCTTATAAGCACCGCCTGGGCTTGAGCCGCCAACGTTTCTAGCGCAATGTAAAGGCAACGGGCCGACGGACAGGTACGGGAGCGTGGGCTCGGGTACACCATGCACCACCGAGGCCAGAGAGCAGGTGCCGAGTGACCAACGTCGCCGGTCGTGTCGCGTGGTGGGTTGCCCACACGCCCCGTTGCGGCGTCGCACCACGCGGGCGGTTAAGAGCCGACCGGCTGAGCCAAGGCTGTTGCAATCCTCGAGAAAATCCGTCGAGATTCGGGCGCCATCGCCGAGTGGTAATACACTCTCCATTACAGAGAGACCAGGGGCGCAACCCCCATCAAGTCGAGGCGGATGACTCGGGCGTCTCCATCTGCTTCGACGATTGCCAGGGGCATTGAAAGGGTTCCTGGTAAGTGAATGTGAAACACAAACGCCATCGAACCATGGTGATCCCTCTCACCCGACTTGACGATGCGGCGGATTATCGGGCCGTCTCCGTGTTGCTGAGCATGTCCCACGTGGCCGGCTTCAAGGGGTCATAGACGACATCCGTATCCTTGCCGTCAAATCTGTGAGCACATTTCTTGCGGCGCACATACCACATGGCCGTGCGACGGACCGTGTCCCAGTCGGGGACGTTGGAGACCAGGGCGTGGCCGTCTTGCAGAACGCTCTTGAATGCATCTTCCATCCAGAGCACGCAGTTCCAGTCCGGGTCGTCGGTGCGGAGCGGAACTTCCCTGAAGATCTGTTCAAGCCGCGGGTGATCATGGATTTTGCCAACGGCTATGCGGACAAGCAGCATGGCGGCCCGGTCCGAGTCGTTGACGTACGTCCATTCGGGTTTGATCTGCGGGGGGTTGCCGCTGACGACGAGCTTCTCCTTTGCATGGTACATGATGTGCCTGCTCCCCGACTTTGGGTGCTTCTTGGGGCCAGCCAGAAACGCCCAGTGATACCTGCGTGTCAACGTGGTTAGAAGGGTGCTGGTCCTGGACTCTTGGGGTCCTGGGAAGGATGTCGCGGGGGTCAACTTGCTCATCTTCTCCCTGTGGCATCCTCGGAGTGCTGCCGCGGACATAGAGACCCACGTACAGACGCTCCTTCTCGAGGCCGAGGAGCCGGTTGATTCTGTTGACAAGGACAAAGTCGGAAGCCTGCTCGGGGAAGTTTTCCGTGGTAAAGCACATGATGGGCCGACGAAGAGCGTGGCCCGGTAACGATCAGGCAATAAAGTGCAGTGGGAAGCCCGTGCTTGGTATTTGCGCCCCGACTTGCACGCTTTCCGGTGTTGGGGCGGTTGGGATGAAAACGGATGAGTGCGTCGGCAGAAGGTGGAGCGGGTGATGCGAGAAGGAAAGGAGGATAAATAAGAAAAAAGACCGGGGGAGAAGAGAGCTTGGAGGAGAGCCGGGAGAAGACAGAAGGCCGGGAGAAGACAGAAGGCCGGGAGAAGACTGACGGCAAGTGAAGAGGCAAGGCAGGGCAAGGCGAGGCAAGACGAGGCAAGGGCCGCAAGGCAAGGCAAGACGAGACAAGACAAGGTCAGGTACAAGGTTCTGCAGGCCATGCAAGCAGCAAACAGCCAGCAACGGCAAGGCACCACAGTATCGGGAAGTGAAAAAGGAACGCGGGCCCAGTTACACAAGGCTCTGGCGTATGCGTTACACCAGCCGGCATGACAATGCCAACCCTGCATCTGGCGCGGTCCAGTGGCGCCGTGACACAGACTGGAGGAACGAGGCTGACCGTGACCGCGACTGCAGGCGGCCGGCGAGGGGCTTGTTTCGGCGGCCGGGTGACGGGGCCCATGACGCCTGGCCCGGGCCTGGCGGCCAGGGCATCATGCCGACGGATGGGCGAGCCAGGTTGCCGTGTGGTGTTGCGGCAGCGCCGCGGCAGCGTTGCGGCAGTGTTGCGTCGCCGCCCATGATGACCGCGCCTCGGCTCAGGTTGGGGGCCGGGCTTGGTGCGACGCAGCGGTGACGCAGCGGTGTGCAGCACAGGACAGGACGCTGCAGTTCCTGACAGGCCAGGTACCTACCTCCGTGAAATGGCTGCACCCGGTGCAACCTCGTCGACCTCGAGGGCCAAGGCGGGGGACGCGGCCGGCCATGGCTACGAGCCCGCGGGGGCGAGCTTGCTGCCGTCGGGCGTACGGGGCATCAGGTGCGTGCTGCGTCTCCGAGCGGGTGGCCCGCCGCCAGCCTGCCGCTCTGCAGGTCTGCGTGGCCTTGGTCTGCGTGGCCTTGGTCTGCGTGGCCTTGGTCCGCGAGGCCACGGCGCCGACAGCAAACACCAGCCCAGCAGCCCGCGCCAGCAGCCCGCCAGCAGCCGACGCACGCACCTACCCACGCCCCGGCCTGGTGCGACGTGGGCCGCCGTTCAGGGCATCGTGGGAGTTTTCGGGAGGCGTACCAAGCGCGTCGCACGTCGTACGTGCAAACCAAGGTGCTGCGTCGGCGGAGGCACTGGAGGCGGTTCCAGTTGGAGACACGACAAGAATGGGCAGAAGGCTGCGAGTTCTCGGCCGCCGGCGACAGGAGCATCCAGCTGTTGGTTGCTTCCTGATCGGGACGCACGTGCAGCCCAGAAACGAAACGTGGGCGGGACCGCCGCACGCCGCTCCTTCCCTGGCTGCGGGTGCGTATGTAATTGACAGCCAGCGCTCCACTTCGACTTGCGACGCGCAATGCTATCGCGTTCCACCTACGCACCACGCACCTGTACACCCAAGTCGAAGCCATCAGCAACAAACCAAACGGCGAAGCCGCGACCCCCCTAGCCTCCCCTTGCCGTCGCTGTCCTCTGCGCACGCCGGCTTCGTGCCTTGCGCGCTCTGCGTGGCATTGCATGAGATTGCAGGAGTGCTACGGACTCGACAGGGAGGGCCGCTTCACAGCCTCGTCGCCTCTGCCACCCGCTCCGCCGCGAGTCGACTCCTCGGACCCGTCGCAGGCAGCGCGGGCGCACCTGGACAACGGGCCCCCGTCGGCAACGCCGCCGAACGGCTGCCGGCATGGCCTCCACCCCAGGGAACGGGGCTGCCAACCGCAGTGGCACTGGCACTGGCAGAGACGGAGACGCCGCTCAACCCTCAGCCCCAGCTGCTGTCACTCCAACACCCGACCGGCGGGCCGTCGCTGCC
>NRSZ01000167.1:0-15728 GCA_002901185.1 Tolypocladium capitatum
GACGGGGGTGTTCTGTCTTCCCCGTCAAAATATGACTGAGACAGGGCTTGCTCCATGACTTACGGGGTGGTCTACGGTAATGAAACACTTGCCATGAACTGCCATTACGCCTGTACTGCCCTTGGATTTATGAAACAGTACGGCCGTGTGCATGAGTATAAGTATCGACTGTTGCACTGCCTGGAGCTTCTACTTATTTTCATCCGCCACAGCGACCTCTTGTTTTTCACAACCGATATTGTTCACTTTCACTATTGCCTGCCAATCGATAGTTCTCTGACATCCACAATGCGATCAGAACTCGCCACCAGCATGCTTGCGCTAGGCATCTGGTTGCAGGCTGCCGCAGGATTGCCGAATCCTGATGGCAAGGCCATCAAAACGGGGACACTGTCCTACGACGCCACCAAACAGCCTATGACATTCGACTACACTACCACGAGACCAAACAGTCTCAACTGGATAGGCATTTGGAATGCCGATGACCACGGCGCGCCGGGGCACGACGGGGACAGAAGTTACATCGGCTTTAAACATGCCGGAGAAGCCAGCGGAAAGGTGCACATTGACAACTTTCCCAAATGTTTGCCGGCGGGAGAATACATGGCGTACTTTCTTCAGTTTGCCAGAAGGAATGATCCTCTTGCAGGTCCTGTGGAATTCGCCTACCCAGGTAACCCCAACTACAAGGAGTGCGATGGCAAGTGTGTACCCAGCAGTGAGCCTTGCTGAGCTAGCGGCCAGAATGGATTGCAACTAGAGAATTATGGAGACTCCCCACCACGAAAGGGGACCCTAAGTTGTCAATAAAAATGGATTATAAACAG
This sequence comes from Tolypocladium capitatum, assembly GCA_002901185.1. Taxonomy (NCBI): domain Eukaryota; kingdom Fungi; phylum Ascomycota; class Sordariomycetes; order Hypocreales; family Ophiocordycipitaceae; genus Tolypocladium; species Tolypocladium capitatum. Next base: position 828 of record NRSZ01000167.1, read on the forward strand.
TCAATTAGCCTTAACCACTGCCCAAGTCCAGGGGACGAAGGTCCTAGTTATACGGAGTACACAAGAACGATATCCACGTGGGCCAGGACGCCACCTCGGCTAGGGCGGAATATCGTTTGACAAGTGTGTCCCGAAGGGGCCCATTCCTTTGACCAACAATGGTGCAAGGTACGCCAACCCCTTGTGAAGACAACTCGGCTTAAATACTGATATTCATCTCTTGTACGGAGTATCCTGCCGATCTACCCGACAGTAGCTCCTAGGAAATGGCGTGGGAGATCTGGTGGCAACGCGGTGCCCGATGACAGGGCCATGGCAAATGGCAGATTGGAGGTTTAGATGAAATATTACTGAACTTGTCGTATAAAGCTGTCCCTGTCGACGAACAAACAGACCTGAAGCCACAGCCACACAATGGCATATCAGAATCAGACCACTCAATCTGCTTGGATCAACGCCGCTATGTGGAAGTGTCACATCTCACGCTGTAAGGATTGCAAATCGTAGCCTTTCGAGGTGGCGAGATTGCCGCCACTATTGCCGAGGGCCACCTAAACGAGCCGCCGCAACGTTCAGCGCTTAGGGCTGAATGACCACCGCCGCTAATACAATGCTCACCATTGATCCAATCGTCCTACAGCGTGCGGTGGCTGTGAGGGGTCACCGGAAGCACCGCCCAATATAGCCAGTGGCACACCTATGGATATGTCACTGGCCTTCTCTTCATCCACGCCAACTTTTGCACAGTTCCTGATAGACCAATCGTTCCAGGAGTATGTGAAGAGGCCATGGTATGACCCTGTGCCCATAAAAAATGATACCACGCCAACTAAGCTTACACATGGCAGGCAAGAGACTTGGGTTTTAAACTATTCTCCTCTCGTTTCGGCAGGCATGAATACCAGCATCTGTACATCAGACATCATGACCCAGGTGGCCCACTGCATCAACATAGATGGACGGCAGCAGGACTGCCCTACCGATATGTGTACACAGAGAGGGATAAAGGTATGCAATGCAACCTAAATGTTAATGATGTGCAAGAGGGTGCGGAACGGCCACGCATGAGTATTTCGAACACTGCAAGATGATCCCCTAGAGATACACAGAGTACCGCGACATTCTACATGCTAGCGAACTATTTATTCCTTATCTGACCTGTTTCTTGCAAGCTCTGCGCGATCCTTGCCGTCTTACATCTCCAGTTCCGTACCGTTAAGGGGTAGGGTACCCTCTAAGTACGCTCCCTCCATTGGCTAAGCATTGACCTGATGGGCTGCTACGCGCGCTCCCTAACATCCAATAAATTAGCACCTTGGGTTGAAGTCACTGCTGGTCAATGCCTGGGTTGATGCTTTACTCCCAGCGTCTCGAGTTCGTCGAGAGATTTATGAGTCATAGCTGAAGTCGAAGTCGTAGTGTACTCACCATCTAGACTAGTTAGCCTCAGACGCAGTGCAGTTGCAGCCGTCGCCTACCGTTCTTAGTTTGGCCGTCTTAGAGATGCGATGTGCTAGTTGTTGTTGCTGCATGGCGTCCATTTCGCAAAGGTCACCGTATGCTGGAGGGGATTTGTGCACTCGAATGTCTGGTAAGTATTCGTTATGCGACTGTTCATTTATCCTGATCCATTGATCTCCTGTTTACACGACCAACTGAAGGCGGCCTTGTTGGTAATCCGTGGGAGTGTAGCACCACCCAGCCGCCTCTTTCTCCTGACAGCACATAGGTCACAGCAAGACGTGTCAACCAACAGGATTGAGCGGCTGACGATGTGGACAATGTCTCTATAACAGAGGCTTCAGCCTACCGAGACGTTGAACATAGCCAACTGTTGGCTAGAATACCTAAAATCTCAGGCAGGTCGACGTTCCGGGTTCTGACTTCGGACATGGGCTACAATGCAAAGCGGCTCACAGTTCAAGTGGGCCGGCGTAAACTGGCAGGGGCAGAGTAGTCGCCCAAACAAAGCGGCTTGCGGCTGCTTGTGGCTTGAACAAGGATGGCCAATCGGCCAACCGCGTCAACAATCTGACAGGTGTGATAACAGCATTGATGAGGCATAAAAGAGGACCGAAAGCCCGACATCCTTTTCCATCAGTTCCCTTCACGACAAACTTCAAGAGATTATTCCACCGCTACCCCAAACGACGTCTTGTTCCCAGCCTTTTTAGAAGAATATTGTACTCATCTATTCACAGGCTGACATCTTGAGTCACAGGCTGACATCTTGAGACGTACCCTGGCCGAGCGCCGTACCTGTTTCAGGGCAACGTCCCGAAGCCAGACAAGATGCTGAAAATGATCGTGTTAGCTTATCAGACGGCAAGAGACAGTAAGATATATCCTGAGGCGGTTCTGACAAGGTACGACGCTTTAGAGGCGTTGCAAGTGCATTGGCGGCCCTGGCTCGTGGTCAGCGCCATTGTTCGACACAGGAATTAACCGTCTATATAGGTCCGACGTGCACTACCAGTATCGGGGGCAAACGTCAGAAAGATCTAAAGGGTAATGTATATTACCCTTGGCTACAAGGATAAGGAACAGCTCGTTCGTGGCACACACGTGGCAGGCCGTGGCTATGTCTTGGACAAGGAAAGCTTGGAGTATAGTGAAGCGACGCATGCGAAAGAGAACCAAGACTCATCAAGACAACGGGAGGGCCCGTATGGCCATCGGAAGACCAGTTCTATGCTGCGCCTGAGATTGGCTATGGTCGCTTTCTAGAGGACGAGTGACCCGTGGCGCCTGTTTATATCAGGGAACTATCCAAGAACCTTGGTTTTGTGCGTCGAGCTGGACATCATTTGTGGGAAAATTAAAGTGTATTTTTCCGATCCTTGGAGGCTTGCTCATCATCCGCGGTACCTGCGGTCCCGTCCTCGACGTCGCGAGCATAATGCAGCTGCAGGTGTAGTGTAGCGTCGGGTCCTTGGGGTTGCAGACGATGCTGCCTCCCTAGGACGTTATGGTCTCCCATGTGAGGTACCATCCGCAATGGCGCGAGATTGGAGGGATGTAGAGGATTCCGTATCCGGGCCGTCATCGTAGTTATCGTAGGGAAGTCATCTAGCCCTGCAACCCTAGCCTTATACAACATTGAATAGTCACTTGAAGCGTGGCCACGAAGCAAGAGATGCGGCGTGTGCCTTCCGGTGGCCCGGCGAGAGTTTATCGTGACCGCCCTCGTCACTTGATACAAAGCCGATATCAGCTCGCGCCCTGCTATACGGTCTATCAGATTAACTACTTAATCTGCTTCCAATATATGTAATAACGAAGTTATTATAATATATATGCTATGATATAACTCTTTCTATCTCGCCTCGCCGCTTGAATTGCCATGATAGTCTTGACAAAATTCACGGTGATTGCTGGATTCGCCATCAAGGTGTACCCCTGCCATACGCCCACCCGTACCCACCTCGACGTTGTTATATTGTGCGTTCCGGTGTCTGTTGTGTGGAAGCTGCAACTCGAGTCGTCCCAGAAGATGAGTGTTTTAGGTATTTTCATGTTGGGCGCTTTGTAAGAGGCACATCTAGGATCAAGATTAATCTTTGGATCTGAATTTATCCTTTCTTAATGACATACCTGATATGCAATCTTACAGCAATCAAGTCGACTATACCGCCTTAATATGGTCTACATTGCAATTAGGCCTCACAATAACCGGTGCCTGTCTGCCCATCTCGGACCCCTCCTTTCCGCCATCAAGAAGCTGCTTGTGTACCTCGCAAGCTGGAGTGCATCGTTTTGGCCACAATCTTGAGAGGATGCATTCGAGGATTGTTTCAGTCAGGTAGTTTTGTTAGTGTGTTGCCCGGACCGCAACAGCCTTGCAGCCTCGGCTGTACAAACAACACCCACAAAGGAACAGGCTCTCGGAGAAGGGCAGCCGCTTTACTCGTAATGGCACTTGAACCACTAGGAAGGGAGGACATCGCAAAGGTCTTGCTACGAGTAAGTGAAAGAGGGAAGTTGCCAGCTCGCCGCCACACCTCGTAACCATGACTTGATACCGACATTCACCAGCTCATCGAAAAGTGGAGGTTGAAGAGCTCCTACTCATACCGATATGGTGGCGCATATGTCAGTGCGTTAGTTTAACAAAATAGGCAGTTGTGAGGGATAGCACTCATAACGAGGGTTGCACCAAGAGTCGTGTATTGTGGTGAGCGGCCACTCATACAGACGGGATAGTCTAGGAATATCAGTAATGTAATACAGTTCCTCCCTCCACAAGCCATTACATGCTGCTGATCTTGCCGAAATAAGAAGCTTTCGTCATCAGCTGTGTAAACGGTGGTGCCCGTGCACCTCCGTGCGCGACAGTGGCGCATAGGTTGGTGCGTTAGTCAACAAGTTGACAGCGGCAGCCCCACCAGGCCGCCCTTTATCGCGATGTTAGTCTCCTACGAGTCGTAACCACTGGGCCGAATCCCGAGCATGGCTGCTGTACGGAATCAGTCGAAGTCGTTCCAACGATGGATGACAAGGAAACGAGTGTAGGAGGGCCCTTGGCGTTGGCCGTATCGTTACATAATCCGGGGTACTATGGCGCAGCTAGCTAAAATCGCAGAAAATCAACTAATTATATGGGGAAAATATAAGGCACTTGCCGGCCTGGTGGGAGGTAATGATATTTAAGAGCGTAGCGTGGCGTTCTGATTACTTACATCAGAAGTGGAATCACATGGGTATCGCCTTCTATTCATTAGCAACTCGCCGGGTAGAAACTTGTGAGGGCAAGCTTCAGTTCTTGCATCATCGAACACCCTGCTACTTCTACCTGATCGTGCCTCACTGTGTTGTGCCATCCACCTCGTACTAAACAATTATGGCACCCAATAATCATGAAGTGGAAGATCCCGTGGTCCTGGTCGGCTTTTCTTTTCGCTTCCCTCAAGATGCCGTTTCTGATGATGCGTTCTGGACCATTATACGTGATGGCCTGACTACCATGACGGAAGTGCCCGGGAGCCGTTACAACATCAATGGTCATCATTCTTCCATCCCCGGTTGGCAAGACACAGTTCGTCACAACTTCGCTCGGCGCTTCGTGTTCATTCCGCTAACGAGCATAGGTCTCTCCCCGGGGCGGTCATTTTGTCAAAGGCGACATTTCGGCCTTTGACGCGCCATTTTTCAAAATGAGCAGTGTCGAGGCCAAGGCCATGGACCCTCAGCTACGTCTTTTGCTAGAGACGACGTATCATGCCTTCGAATCTGGTCCGTCATTCTTCATTCGTAACTGTTCTCCGAAGCACTAACTGATGTTTTGGTAGCCGGCATGCCCCTAGAAAAGGTAGAGGGAAGTAATACGTCTGTCTACGTGGGAAACCTCGCCCAAGAGTATGGCTCGCTATTTACCCATGACGGCGAAGTGAACCCCAAGTACCAAGGCACTGGGGTCTCGTCCGCCATGCTCTCAAACAGACTCAGCTGGTTCTATGACTTGCGCGGCCCAAGCATGTCGATTGATACGGCATGCTCGAGTAGCCTCGTTGGACTCCATCTGGGGTGCCAAAGCTTGCTTCAGGGGGAGTCCGATATGGTAATCAAGTTTTCCCATGCGCTGGAAACCCCCGGATACTGTACTGATGCTGTGTAGAGTCTTGTTGGCGGCGTTCAATTGCAACTCGAGCCAATATCGACGACGGCTCCACTATCGAGGCTCGGGTTCCTGTCTCCTGACAGCCAGTGTTACAGCTTTGACGATCGAGCAAACGGCTACAGCAGAGCCGAGGGTGTCGGAATGGTTGTCTTGAAGCGTCTATCCAAGGCAATGGAAGACGGGGACACGATTCGCGCGGTGATTCGTGGCACTACCGCAAACCAGGACGGCCGCACGCCTTCCATCTCCCAGCCTAGTGCCACGGCCCAGGCTGCTTTGATCCGAAAAGCGTACGAGTCCTTTGGCTTGGACTTCAGTTCCACGGGATATTTCGAGGCCCACGGTACCGGTACTGCGGTCGGCGATCCGATTGAAGCAAAAGGTATTGGCTTGGCGTTTTCGAGTCATCGTTCCGCAGACACACCGCTCTATGTCGGCTCCGTCAAGGCCAATATTGGGCATCTTGAACCGTCGGCCGGTATCGCTGGTCTCATCAAGACGGTCTTGATGCTGGAGAGAGGAATTATTCCTCCCAACGCGCTGCTCAAAAACTTGAACCCGAGCATAACGGCGGACAGGTGGCATCTCATGGCAAGCAAACCGGTTAGAGCTCTCTGGTTCTTGAGGGTTTCTAACATATACAGTTCCCGTCCGCGGCATTCCCCTGGCCGACAGACGGGCTGAGACGGGCGTCTGTTAACAGCTTCGGGTTTGGGGGCACGAATGCGCACGTCGTGGTTGACGATGCCTTGCACTATTTGCAAAGTCACTCAAAACTGGCGGTACACAATACATGTACCATCGCAAGAGCGAATGGCAATGCCTCTTCAGAGGATTCGAATTGCCTCCAGCCATCGGCCAACGCAGTAGCGACAAATGGAATTTCGAGAACCGTTCCAGACAAGTTATTGTTCCTGCTGTGCGCCGCTGACGAGAAGGGCATACATCGGCAGGCCTCTGTTCTGGAAAGCCATCTGAATCAGCCTGGGAGGGACCTTTCAGACGAGTACCTGCAAGACCTTGCGTTTACGCTGAGCAGCAAGCGCAGTATGCTCCCCTGGAAATCCTTTGCTCTAGCATCCTCGGCGCAGGAACTACAGCGAGGCCTTTTGGACATGCCCCAGAAGCCTGTTCGTGCCACAGAGAGTCCCGCAATCCACTTCGTCTTTACCGGACAGGGAGCGCAGTGGGCGTCCATGGGCAAGGAGCTCCTTGGATACTCGGTATTTAGGGAAAGCATCGAGCACGCCGATGCTTACTTTCGCTCGATAGGCTCGACGTGGTCTCTCGTTGGTAAGTACGAAATTCGGCTTGCTGCATATATGATGTGCTGAGCAAGCGAAGAGGAATTGTGCGCACCCGCGTCGCAGTCCAACATAGACAACCCGAAACTTGCGCAGCCCTTGTGCACGGCACTCCAAGTCGCGCTTGTCGACCTGCTCGCTTCGTGGAATGTCTCGCCGCAGGGCGTGGTGGGCCACTCGTCTGGCGAGATTGCAGCTGCATACGGCGCCGGCTCCCTGGCCAGAGAGTCTGCCTTGCGAGTCGCGTACTTCCGCGGAGAAAGCGTCTCGAGGCTCCTGGAAGACTCTCGGACGGAGAAAGGAGGTATGCTTGCGGTTGGGCTATCCGAAGCCGAGCTGGCCCCCTATATTGCGGCCGTTATTGGCCTAGACGATGATGCGGGCTCTCTGACGTGCGGCTGCATCAACAGCCCCAAGAGCACGACGGTGACCGGGAATGAGAGGCACATTGACGAGCTTGCGCTTCGCCTGCAGGTGGACAAGGTCTTTGCGCGGAAGCTCAACGTGCCGGTTGCATATCACTCACCTCGGATGCTTGCAGTTGCTGATTACTACCGAGAAACGATTGAAGGTCACCTGGTATCCAATCCGCAAAGCTCAAGCAAGCCCTTGCCGGTTGTCCACTCGTCTGTCACAGGCATGGTGGCATCGAGCGATGATCTGCGTCAAGCAGACTACTGGGTCGCCAATTTTTGTTCCCAGGTAAAATTCTCGGAAGCGCTTCAGCTCATGTGCCAATCAATTGGACGACAGGGTAAGGGCAATGTGAAACCATTGACCTACCTGCTTGAAGTCGGCCCCCATTGCGCCCTCGCACAGCCCGTTCGAGAGACCGTGGCGGGAGACTCCGGCTGTGTTTACGATCATGTCATGAAACGCAACGTCAGTTGCATCGAGAGTATAATGCAGATGGCAGGGAGACTTGTCATGAACGGGCATGCTGCCGATATACGGGCCATGAACGATCACGCGCGCCGTCAGCGGCAGCCAAAGATGCTCCTCGACCTCCCTCGGTACCAGTTCAATCATTCCCAGTCATACTGGATCGAGAGCAGGCTTTCAAAAAACGTTCGAAACCGTGAAGAGCCACGGCACGAGCTCCTGGGAACCCGGTCCGCGGACTGGAACCCCCTGAAGCCAAAGTGGCGGTTCACCATCAGGCAATCGGATCTTCCGTGGCTTTCCGAACACAAGGTGATTTCGATCCCCGACGGCACACCCAAACCTACTTCATACTCGAACTGACCAAGAGCCTATGGATAGATCAACAATACCGTTCTGTATCCCGCTGCCGGCATGCTAGTCATGGTGTGCGAGGGCATCCGAAGTCTGACTGCAAAGATGCCGAGAGTTACTGGATACCGGCTGAGAGACGTCAGTATCGGAGAGGCTTTGGTTGTACCATCGACGGACGAGGGAGTCGAAGCCCAACTTCACATGAACCCGCACGACACTGCGTCGAACAGGGAGACGCTAACCTTCGATTTTTGGATTCACTCGGTTGCCAGCGGTGGCGAGTGGAAGATGCACTGCTCGGGGCAGGCATCGGTTGAGCAAGCCGCAGTCTCTGATGCTGTTTCCGAGGACCCTGTCAATGGAAGTCATGCCCAAGAAACGACAGAGAACAGCTTCAACAAGGCCTCGACCGTCATTGACAGGGCCCAGTTCTATCGAGATCTCTACCAGAAAGGAGCGCATTTTGGCGAAAGCTTCCAGACCTTGCACGACATCCGCGCCGACGAACAAGGCAGGGCGGCTACCGCAAGCCTGCCTTTCGGTGAATGGAGGCGGCGAGTGCGAGAAGGGCAGCTAACCGAGCACATGGTCCACCCGTCGACCCTGGATGGTCTGATGCATATCCTCTTGGCCTCGGTTTTCAAAGAAATGCTCCGTCTCCCCACGATGGTGCCGACACAGTTCTCCGAGGTGTACTTGTCGCGTGACTTGCTGGCCGACGACGTGGGAGACACGATGCAGATATACGGCAACACAACGGCGCAAGGGGTGTCTAGCATGGACGGCGATGTCACCGCTGTGAACATGGCGACGGGAAATCCATTGATTGCCCTCCGCGGAATTCGACTCCTCGGTCTCGTGGCCGCCGACCCGAGAGGACGTGGCCCGTCGGAGCCGACGAGCCTGTTCCATCAGGTCACCTGGAAGCCAGACATCAGCTTGCTTTCGCAGGCTGACATTGAGGATTACTGCCGGCATCACACGAGCGGCCTGGCCCGCGGCGGCTTCGACAGGGAGACGGAAATCATCTGTCGCCATTTCCTGTCCGCTATGCTGCACGACCTGAATGCGCCTTCAGCCAAACGTCCGGATCGCCATCTCGACAACTACGTCCAGTGGGCCGAGGTCTTCTTGAAACAAGAGAGTGAGTCTACCATGGCCCTCGTAAAGACGTGGCCCGGGTTCGATGATGACGGCGTTCGGCCCCGCCTCATTGAGGAGTACGCCTCCAGCCTGTCGCAAAAGCAGATCATCGTATCTTACGGCCGCAAGTTGGTCCCAATAGTATCAGGAGAGCTCGAGCCCCTTGAAATATTGTTCAATGGCGGAATTGCCGACAGCCTCTACAAAAGCCCCTTGTTCAGCCTCACAGCACACAGGGTGGCGGCTTACATGGACCTGCTGGCGCACAAAAGCTCCGACATCAACATCATCGAAGTCGGTGCTGGGACCGGGAGCACGACAACCCCCGTCCTGGAAGTGCTGTCCCGTCACGGCAGGCTCGTGGGCGCGTCCGCGCGGTTTCGCCACTATGACTTTACCGATATCTCGCCCAGCTTTCTCGACGAAGCGCACGAAAGATACGCCGCCCACTCCAGCCTCATGCGCTTCAAGACGCTAGACATTGAGCGGGATCCCGAGGAGCAGGGATTCGAGCTCGGTTCCTACGATGTTGTGATTGCTGCCGCGGTGAGTTGGCCTTGCACAGAGCTAAACTTGTCTTCCGAAGAGCACGTCTGGCTGAACAGAGGTTGTCCTGTAGGTGTTGCACGCGACGACGAGCATCGACAACGCGCTGCGCAATGTCAGGAAGCTACTCAAACCGTGAGGGCCCTCCCAGTAGTAGATGCTTTGCACGCCGGTATACTAACCAGTGAGGGCAGCGGTGGCCAGCTCGTTTTCTCGGAGCCCACAAACCGGCGAATGGCAACGATGCCGTTTGCCTTTGGGGTTCTGCCGGGCTGGTGGCTGTGTGAGTATAATACTACGCGTAACTCTACTTGTCCGCAGTTGCTGACCTGGTCACATACACATACCAGCTACCGAGGAATCCAGGTCTTCGGGGCCACTCTTGACCAGGCCGGAATGGAACGAAGCTTTGTTGCGGGCCGGCTTCGACGGCCTCAGGGTATCCCTGACAGACGATGTTGAAGAAAACCACGGCCTGTCTCTCCTGGTATCTTGTTCAACACCCTCACCGGAACCCCCGAGCATGGAGGCAGCCCCCTCAACCGTCATCGTGACGGAGACTCTGGATCATGAAACTCTCGCCGCTCTTCTCCAAACACACCTGGTCTCCCAGTCCAACGGCGCATGCGACATTGTGTCGAGTGGCCGTCTGAGCGCAAGCGAATCAAAGTACGATCAGTGCATATGCCTCATGGAACTGGGCAAGCCCATCATGGCGCACCTGACCGAGGTCCAGTTCGCGGCTCTTGGGCACATGGCGGATGTGTCGAAGCAGATAATCTGGGTCACGGAAAACTGCGGCGCAGGTGCCGACAACCCGGAAGCAGCCATCATCGCAGGTCTCGGCAAAAGTCTTACACGGGAACGGGCCAATCTCAGCTTCGTTCACGTCAACGTGCAGACTGGGGCTCGTGTGGCAGAGACCATCTTGCGAGTCGTCGAGCAGAGCCGCAAGGTGTCTCCCAGGGAGCAAGAGACGGACATGCTGGAGGAAGACGGAGTGATTTTGGTTCCCAGGGTGGTCGAGGCCCCCCACATCAACAGCCTCTTGGACTCGGAAGTCGACGGGTCGAAGCCCGGTCCTGTCGAGGTCGGCAAAGGGGGGGATGCCGGCGACGAGGAGCGGGAGTTGCGTTTCTCTCCCGGACGTCTCGACTCGTTGCACTTTGGTCCCAGCCACGAGGCGTCACTCCCGCTCCAAGAAGACCAGGTGCGAGTCTTGGTCAAGGCCACTGGCATCAACTTCAAGGACGTCATGGTTGCGTTGAACCAGGTTTCAGATGACCACATCGGCCAGGAGTTCGCCGGAGTGGTGATGGAGGCTGGGGCAAATTGGAAGACGACCTTTGGTCCCGGCGAAGGTGTCTGCGGCATCGTTTCTGGCAGTTTCCGCACCTGCGTGCGCGCAAGGGGATCGCATATGATGAAAATCCCGCCGGGCGTCTCCTTTACCGAGGCGAGCGCCATACCCATGGCATACGCCACGGCGCAATACGGGTTGCACCATCTGGCTCACCTCCAGCCCGGCGAGAGCATACTGATCCACGCGGCAGCCGGTGCCGTCGGCCAGGCCGCCATCCAACTGGCCCAGAGAACCGGAGCGAGGGTGTACGTGACCGTCAGCACGCCGGAGAAGAAGAAGCTTCTCGTGGACAGATATGGCATCGACCCCAGCCACTTCTTCTCCAGCCGATATACCCGCTTCGCGCAGCAAATCATGCAGAGGACGGGCGGCAGGGGCGTTGACGTCGTGCTCAACTCGCTCGCCGGCCACGCCCTGGCAGAGAGCTGGCGATGCCTCGCGGCGTTTGGGCGCTTCGTCGAAATCGGCAAACGCGACATGAGCGCCTTCAAAAGCCTGCCAATGGAACCATTCCTGCGCAACGTGTCGTTCTGCTCTCTGGATCTCGCCGTCGTGTCGAAGCTCAACGACGGCCTGATGGCGCGCATCATGCAAGAGGTCCAGGCCCTCTTCCTGGATGAGGCGACGCAGAAGCACATGGCGCCGTACCCCCTGACGGTGTTCAAGCGCTCGGGCTTCGAAGAGGCGTTCCGACTGCTGCAGACTGGCCGGCATGTCGGCAAGGCCGTGGTGGATTGGGAGCAGGGAGACACGATCCAGGTGAATATCAGCCCGTGTAAAACGAAAGCAACAGAGGCGTCGACTGACACGAAGACGGCAGGCCGTCCCGAGGAGCCCGCTGGACTACAGATTCGACGACAAGGCTACCTACATGATCGTCGGTGGGCTCGGGGGCATCGGGAGGAGCGTGGGGGGATGGATGTGCCGTCACGGCGCAAGACACGTCATCCTGGTCTCGCGATCTGGTCCCAAAAGCGACGTCGCGAGGGAGTTTGTGGCAAACCTCGTCTCGGACGGCGTCTGCGTGTATGCCCCCGAGTGTGACGTCTCGGACGCGGACGCGGTCGAGGCCGTGGCGGCGTACGCCAGGGCGAATATGCCGCCCATCAAGGGCTGCATCCAAGCATCCATGGTGGTGGACGTGAGTGGCACATATATCTCCTCGTTGATGGACGTTGTTTTGAGACGGCTAACGGGTATATTTCTCTCGTCAGAATCGCATGTTTGAAAAGTACAACCTCCCGGCCTTCCACTCGGCCATGGACCCCAAGGTCAAGGGAACGCTCAACCTGCACCGCCGCCTCCCGCCGGACATGGACTTCCTGGTGTTGTTCTCGTCGGTTGCAGGCGTCCACGGCGCCGGGCTGCAGAGCAACTACGCGGCGGCCAACGCCTTCTTGGACGCCTTTGCGCGCCACCGCCATGCCAGGGGCCAGCACTGCGTCTCGCTCGACCTCGGCATCGTCGAGGACGTCGGGTACATTGCCGAGCGCGCCGGCGTGGCCATGAACATGGCCATGGCGTTCATCGACCACAAAGTGCTGCGCGAGAGCGAGCTGCACTTCCTGCTCAAGTACGCGTGCAGTCCGCGCCTCGGCATCGCGTCACCCTGGGAGACACAGATGATCGGCGCGCTGACGACGCCTGCGTTTGTGCGACGGGGCGGCACGGTGCAGGACTACGGCTGGATGCGCCAGCCTCTCTTCCGGCACCTGTACCGCATGGAGCTGGGCGCGGCCGGCCGCGACGGCACAACCGCGGCGGCCGCCGAGCAGACCGACGGTGCGGCCGCCGCCGCGGCGCGGCTCCGCGCGACCAAGAACCTGGACGACGCGGCGGCCGTGGTCACCGGCCTGTTGGCGAAGCGGCTGGCGCGGTCCCTGGCCGTGCCCATCGAGGACATCGGGGTCAACAGGCCGCCGCATGCGTTTGGCGTCGACTCGCTCGTCGCCGTCGAGCTGGTGGTTTGGTTCGCGAGCGAGATCGGCGCCGACGTGCCTGTCTTTCAGATCCTGAGCAGCACCACCGTTGCGCAGCTGGGGCTGATGGCTGCCGAGAAGAGCGGTCATCTGCAAGGCCGGGAGCTGCCGGATGGCACGAGTTGAGGGAGATGGCACCACCCGCCCACATGCTGCCTTGGTGGACGCCACCGGAACGCATGTCCGTGAAGCATCGGCGCCTGGCCATGGAAGGGATCGACTCTGGCCTCGGGCTCGATGGAGCGCAGCATGAGCAAAGGAAGCCGAGTTGAGCCCAGCCATGTCGAGACGGCAACGGCGAACACGTCCTCCCCGTCTGGTCAGGCCATGGGGTCGGGTAAAGCGGCGATGCCGCCATGGTGGAAGAAGAGCCGGGCCGAAACGTGGCGTGCACGTGGGTGGGGATGTGTCAGATTGAGCCCCGCCAAGTGGCCAGTCACGTGATAAAGTGGGAATAGGGTAGGCAAATTGCACAGGCAGCCCACGGAAGGACACAAGTGAACACAACAGATCACCATCAATTGAACAATCATCGCTCTGTGAATGCCCTCAAGCAGATCATTTGAATCCCCTCAATTTTCTCCATCGTTCGACGGTCACAGAAGATCCCTGCAGGGTACACAAATCACGCAGCCCTTCTGACAGGATGCGGCATTTTGCCTATCAGATGCTCGCCACACCGCCTTCTCGTTCCAACAGAGTTATCAGATCCGCGGCGGACCTGGCCGCATCCCTGGCGCCGTCGCTGTGGGAACCTGCGCAGCTGCTTGTCCGCTGGAGGACACGACCCTGTCACGTTCGAATCCACGCCTGCCTACCGAGTACGCCACCGCCATGGACCAAGTACCAGTACCCGGCCTCGCGCTGCTGCCGGCAGCGGGCGGCGTGGGGGTGAGTGCGCCAGAGCGAGGCCCGGCGCGATGACGCCTTGCCGTGGATCCGCGATGCACCGTGGCGATGCTGGGCGAGCCGATGCTGGACGAGCCGATGGGGTCGCCGGCCTGCTCCGTCGCACCAGATGATGGCCGCGGCCGCCGCGGTGGTGCGCAGGTGGCGGCATGAGGCCGAGCCGCGAGAACCCGAGGCGAGACGAGCCGCGAGAGCCCGAGACGACACGAGCAGGCGACCAGAGGTTGCTCGCTGCGGGCTCACCACCCCCTTCGTCCCCATCGCCGGCTTGTTGCTTGATTCCCTCGCCGTCAAGGTCCCGTTCACGCACAATGGCGGCTCCCCTGGTCCAGCTGGCGTCTCTCTCCGCCGACGACACCGTCATCAGGCTCCCGCACCCCTACCTCACCGCGTACACGGTCCAGAGGGCGGCGTCGACGTCCTCCTCCTCGCCGCCCGGCCCTGTCCTGTGCCGGCTGCGCGAAACGGCCAACTCCTCCGGCGCGCCGCCCCCCGCCGCGCTCGCCGACGCCGCCGGCCTCGCCTTCTCCAAGCCCGCCGACCTCAAGTCGAGCGAGCTGCCGCCCGCCTCCGACAACAGCGCCTGGGCGCGCGCCCGGCGGTCGCCATCCTCGACCGTCAGCTGGGACGGCGCCGAACCACCCCCGCTGGCGCAGGTCTGGCTGCTGCTTTACGTGCTCTTCACGCTGCGCCCGGCCATGGAGACGCTGCGCCTCGAGCTCGCCGGCCGCGGCGCGGCGACGCTGGCCCGGCGGCTGACGGACGTGCTGCTCGCCGTCGAGCACCCGCTGCCGGCGCGGCGGG